>JAYMSU010000680.1:0-12598 GCA_036897765.1 Erodium chrysanthum | reverse complement strand
CGCGAGCTGCTCCTTCAAAAGTTGCGCCTTTTCCTAGATTTTCAAGCTAGCTAACTGGTATGCATATCACTGTCTTGTCTGTGTGCACAGGAAAACTTTGATTTGGATCTACATTTTGGGGGGATAAATGGAATGAAGAGATAAATTTGGTTTTGCTTCTAAGTAGAATCAGATGTGTCTTTGTAGTTGTGATTCATGGTCAAGAAAGACCTTTGCTTTAGAGTGTATCATCTAGTAAAGCTATCAGATTTATCAACAAGACATCTGCTTCTCTTTATTATTTTATCGACACTTTTTCCTACTAATATTTCGATGTCCACTCTATTTTTTTCCGTTATCTGTACTTGAGACAATGGTTCAGTATGCTTTTTATTTGCTTAATTTTAAGATTAAGCAATTAAATATTTACATGTTACCTTGTGCACCATATCAGTAAATACAATGGTTCAGTATTGCAAAAAAAAAGTAAATACAAATTTTTTAAACCGCTAATCCAAATCCATCATCTTCACGTCATCTCCTCCTTGTCTCTCTCTCTCTCTCTCAGATTGGGCTTGTAAACACATACTATTTTCGTTGCTTTGTAGTTGGAAAATCCATTGTCTTCATTGTCAATTCCTTTTTAGAGGAAAGATTAAACTTTTTTTAAGCGGGTACACCGCATAAATACAAGCAGTTAACTTTGACGGAAAAAATCATTCAAAAAGTGGAGATTAACCAAAAAATTTTTTGATAAAAGGAGATTAACCAATATAAGACTTCCCCCAGCCAGTCAAACGACTAGAACCAAAAAACAATATCCAAACTACCCAACAACGTAGAAAAAGTCAAGCCGTTGGAAAAACTAACATGCATCCTAAGCGTACAAAAACCCTTTCGGAAGGGACAAAAAACATTTCCGACTAATCCGGAAGGGACCATTATCAATTCCTAATTGCCTTTCTTCTCTCTGATTTTAAAAAATTAAACCAAGTCTCAATTTTTTGGGATTCTCATAAAACACAAGTTATTTTTATTTTTTCAATTTGTATGATCTGATTTGATTAAATTTCCTCAAAACAACACCATTAAACGGATTATGAAATATAAACCCGGAGTGATAGTCAACGGATCCATTTGTGACCGTTAGATTAGGACGTGATCTAGAAGCCCCTTATATAGAGGCAAGAGCTTGCTCGCCGTCTGTCTTGTGTAGAAGATAAACCCTAAGCTCTGGAACTTCAAACAACTCCATCTTTATAATCACTTCTGTTTGGTTCTTGACAAACCCTAACTTCCCAATTATCCTGTATTTTGATCATTTCAGGTAAAAAAATTTCATGCACTCTGCCTCGTCACTTCACTCTCTCGTTCATTACCAATTTTCCGTTATTTTTGTTGTACGCTTCAAATTCTCACATATAAAGCTGCGCCATCTTTTGATTCACCCAGAAAAATAAGTTTTAATCTTTCGAATTCGGATTCTGATGATCGTCTAACATGTGAACTTTTATCTTATGGGCTGGTCGGAATTGATGTTTCACAGTTTTGTAGAATTTATACCGAATTAGGTTTTGGGAATGAAACCCAATTTGTTTCAGTTTCTATTTTCAATCAACTTTTTTCTGTCGTACATGTTGGCCTATTTTTTTGCCAATTTTCTTACCTTTGAACACAAATTTAACCAGATTCTAGTAATGAGGGTTGTTGATGGATTGTTTGGTTGTCTGCTTTGCCTTGGGCCATTTTGGTTTTCATTGACTATTTCAAATCAGCCAACGATTGTCGGTTATGTACCTAACACTTTTTGTTGTTCGTTTGCAGGGGAATGGCTGCCTTGAAAATGTCTAGCATTTGCTCGAGAGAGACTCCTCTTCAGTTGTTGCGTCCCTCCCCTAGCAATACCCACAAAAGGTGAGTTTTTGTGTTCATCCACATATTGATTACTCTATTAAAATAGAATTACCCACTCTTATAGCATTCTCCACAAAAAAAAGGTTAGTTTTGGTTTCACATCAACTTATTGATTACTCTACTAAAATAGAATCACCCACCTCTTCTAGCTATGTCCACGCAAGATTAATTTCACTTTTGCACCAACTTATTGATTAATAAAATAGAATGACCACACATAATTTGGAAATAAAGTTATAATCTCTTATCTATTGAACTTCTTCTATGGCGTTCCGAAGTGGGTTCGAAGAAGGAACTGTTTTTTATTGATTCACTATTATCTAGTCTGCCAAGGAGTTTGTTTATGTTATCAAATTAATTATTCTGTACTCTATATGTTTTATTCACTATTTTTGGTGATTGGTCATTACTCATCAACAATTATGAATTGCAAGGAGACACTGGGGATTACTTATGTTGTTATTTTAATGCAGAGATCATAAAGTTTTATGCATTGCATAGAAAATAGAAACATAAGATAATTAATGAATTTTATTGCTAGGGTTATGACACGTCAATGGTATCTCCTATTTCAGTTTATTGCACTAGGTAATGTAAAAATGTTTTCTTTTGCTTGATTGTAATGCTGAAAATCAATATGATTAATAATATACATGTACTCTTGTGTATTTGAGCACGAGAATCAAAGTCTGATTGATGTTGGTGTATTGGTTAGGTAATTTGATTCATGTTGAAGTACTCAAGTCAAGTCTAAGCCTTATTTTTATTTAGATTATCGTCAATCTCCATGTGAATTCTGCTTGCTGAAAGTTATCATATGTTGAGGACAATTATGATATAGGTTATGTGCAATTGATCCATGTGGATTAAAGTTGAATGAAAATCTGTTTGTTCTGTGTTTGACCGTCCTCGTTCCTGGAAAACAAAACAGATGTAATTTTAATTTCAGTGTGGTCCTATTTTGTTTATACATTAATTATATTTAGGTGATTGATTGTGCTGGAAGTAGGACATTTATACGAAGTTATTCTTTATGCATGCATACATGTTTATCTGTCTATCGATGCCAAAAGAATAAAGATGGCAAGCCGTGAGAAGAGTAAATAAAATGTATCTGTTATGTTCTTGCCTTTCCTATCCAATTTGCTAATCTTTGTTTCTTCTACTGCCTTCAAGCAGGAGCAATGCAAGATGGAAACCTCCACAAGCAGCTATCATACCTAATTTCCATCTCCCAATGCGTAGTTTGGAAGTTAAAAACAGGTTAGCTAGCAAATCAAATTCCATGCCTCTCTTCTAAGGGGGTTTATCGGTTATGTTTCTTGTGTGTGTGCTTATATTTTTAGACTAAAAATGAGCACATTCCTGAAATTTAAGCCTTGAAAAAAGTTCGTTGAAGTTGCTTAGTACTTTGATCACCAAGTTTTTCCGTGACAGTTATACAATTGATACCAATGAGTTATGTAGATTTAGTAACGTATGGTCATGTACCAAGATTCTTTGGTATAATTTATCAGAGCTATATAACATTGAAATATTACAATTTTTCTTAGCTTGAGATCTATATGAATATGTTCTTCTTCGTACCTCCCCATAGAAAGAATAGTCCTTGTTGAGTGGACTTGATGTTCAGGAATGTTGTTATCAGAAATAATTGTGCTTCAACATTGTTACAGGACATCAGCAGAGGATATAAAGGCCCTTAGATTGATAACAGCCATCAAAACACCATATCTTCCTGATGGTAGATTTGATCTCGAGGCATATGATGACTTGGTGAATATGCAGATTGCAAATGGTGCTGAAGGTGTGATTGTTGGTGGCACAACCGGTGAAGGGCAGTTGATGAGCTGGGATGAACATATTATGCTCATTGGCCACACTGTTAATTGTTTTGGTGGATCAATCAAGGTGATTGGGAACACCGGAAGCAACTCCACCAGGGAAGCAATCCATGCCTCTGAACAGGGTTTTGCTGTTGGAATGCACGCTGCTCTCCACATCAACCCTTACTATGGTAAAACTTCATTGGAAGGTCTGATAGCTCACTTTGACAGTGTCCTGTGCTTAGGCCCCACCATAATATACAACGTGCCTTCACGGACGGGCCAAGACATTCCACCCCGTGTGATTCGGACTGTGGCACAAAGTACTAACTTGGCAGGTGTGAAGGAATGTGTGGGAAACGAGCGGGTTGAAGAGTACACGGATAATGGGATTGTGGTGTGGAGTGGAAATGATGACGAGTGCCATGATTCTAGGTGGAGCCATGGGGCTACAGGAGTTATATCTGTTACTAGCAACTTGGTTCCTAGTTTAATGAGAGATCTCATGTTCTGTGGGAAGAACCCGTCCCTAAATGCAAAGCTCATGCCCCTAATGGAGTGGCTCTTCAAGGAACCGAACCCCATTGGCTTAAACACAGCTCTTGCTCAACTTGGTGTGGTGAGGCCGATATTCAGGCTCCCCTATGTGCCTCTCCCTCTTGCAAAGAGGGTAGAGTTTGTGAATTTGGTGAAGCAAATCGGTAGAGAGAATTTTGTAGGGGAAAAAGACGTTCAAATTCTTGATGACGATGACTTTGTCCTGGTGGGTCGGTATTAATCTGTTTCTGTTTGTTTAGGACGTGGAAGTGCTTAGTTTACAAATTTCTTGCAGAGTCTTTCAGTAGTTTGTTACTTGATGGCAGGTTGAGCTGCAGAAGACCAAGTCTTTGTTACTGATTTAGCAGCTTTCTCTATGTAAATGGATATGTTTGGTGAAGCTTGGATGTTTGGTTGTTTGCTTCTTTCCTTTGAATAATATCTCAAGCTTAAGAGGAGAGTTCTGAATGGCTAACTTCAAGTTTGAATTGGATTGTCCCGGTTTGTCTAGCTTTCATTGTAAATATCTATTAAATGTTAAATAAAATCATAAATTTCATAACAGGGTTATTATATACTAAATGATATATTATCAACAAAAAAAATATATACTAAATGATATAATTATTATAGTTACATGTAATATCATAATTAAATCTGTTACAAAAATGCATAATCAAGTAAAGAGATAATTGTAAAAACTGATTTTATGATCTACATTAAAAAAAAAAAATAGTCTTCTAAAATTTTATGTAAATTGGTAAGCAGTCCTATGTTTAATAAAAAGAGATCAAGTGACTTTCACAATTTTATAAACAAATTTGGAGCCGAATTCGAATTCAGCTCAAGTGTAATTGTTGTATAATGGAAGTAGAAAAAATAGTGTAACACGCAGAATGAAAAATAATTCTAGAGTAGGCGGCCCGTTATTTATGGTTCCCGATGACAAACTTTATAACAGTTGCGCGTTATCCATGTATTGATGACGATTCAAAACCCGTTTCTGTCTCAGATATGTACATCCTATAATACTTGTCATTGGAATGATCTCGGAATATGATGGAAAATACAGAATTTAAGTTCTTTGCAGCACACACGTCCAGTACTTTCCGCTATTAGAATGATCTCCGAAAATGTCGGAAACAAATCTTCTTTTTTTCTCTTTTAGGTTTTTACCTCAGGGTTTGAACCGATCAATCTCCCTATCATTCGTTGAGTTCAACCACGCGATATTTGTAATAGAACAAGGAAGCCTTTTTATTCAACCAACACAAAAATACATGCTATATTACAAAGAGAGAGAGGCTCACCGTTTATTACACACTCACCTTCAGAGAGATACTGAAAGTGCTGAGAGATGTTTCAAGAATAATACTAACAATAACAGGCTCAACAATGAAAATGCCTCAAACACAAGGCTCCATTTCCAACCCCAAACCATTACTAAATCACACACTCATGATATTTTACCAAACCATCCAATTCTTGGCCTAACTATGAATGCTTTATATGAGGGTAGAGTCCCAATATATGCTCGGGCAAGAAATCGTGCCTCGTCAGAATTCCAACAATAGGCGGCCTCTGCAATGTGATCAGATCAGATCAGTCAGTAGAGAACACAAGTTATTCAAAGAAAAGGGAAGAGATATAGAGAGAGAGCACTGACCCCTTGGCTCTTTGGTACCACACACATGTGCCTGAGCCCAACCTGCCTGAAGAGAATGGCAGCTTTGGCCAGCGACATTGTCTCCACAACTGTGTACGGTGATGCATTAGTGATAGGATGAAGATACAAGTACATTTCCAGCTCTTACTCCTCGATCTCCAAATCCTCGAGCTTGATCCCCTTCCCCGACCCTGCCTTAGCAAAGTCATATGCTGAGAATCTCCTCAGTGTTGTTTCTCCAGCAATCACCCTTTCTGTGGAGAAGTTCTTCCCCTTGAGCAAAACCAGTAAGTGGGACCTCAACACCAGCCCACACAGCTCCGGTGCATCTGAGAAAGGCGGTTCATCGATCACTGGGAACCCATTATGCCCTGTTGTCCTCAGAGCATGCAATATGTTCCCCACCTTCTCAACTCCGAAGAAAGTCACCAATGGCCCAGAAACAACATCACGTGCCACCAAATGCTTCATGTAAGGCTCTGCATGGGCCTCCAAGTACGGCAATCCTTTCAGTTTCACTATCTGGTCATACACACCTTTGTTGAAGGTATCAGCTACTGTCTTTGAGATGAGGAGAACCAACATCACAAGGGGAAGCAACAATAGATCATTAGTGAGCTCCAGAAGTATCACACACAGTGAAACCGTCATTCTCATTGTTCCCCCAAGGAAGGAGGAGGCTCCAAGAAGAGAGAACAGACCCATGTCAAGTGAAGCGATGGAGCTGAAGAGCCTACCGATAAGGCGGCCATAGCAAGCTCCCGCTAGTATGACAGGGATGAAGAGTCCAGAGGGGATAGCAATGCCATAGGTGATGATCCCAAGAATATAAACAGCGCCAAAGAAGATGAAGAGAGTGGAGATACTAAACTCCTTCTCTGTGCTGGTGCTGAATAGGTTTCGGATTGCATCATCATTAGTGTTTAAGAAGAGAGATGCAAGATCATTGTAGTAACCTGACGGGCACTGGAAGTTTTTGTAATTTCCAGATTCACCAACTGTGGGACAACTTACTGAGGCTTCAGTGGGGCAGGGTTTGCATTTCACAAGCCATGGAAGACCAAAGGCACAACACGATGTCAGGATGGCAATGCTGACAACAAGAATGATCTTAAAAGAAGCGCCTTTCCTGTAGAAACATATATGAATGAGTAATGTACTTCACTGTTTGAGTAATGTTAATGTTGATGATGAAGAGAAGAGCATACTCATTGATGATACTGTATGTGCGAAGGACCTTGTCCACCAGATAGTTGTATATGCTTCCAAAGAGGCCTCCAAGAACTCCTAGTACTATTATTGCCAATATATCTGCTCCGCCGTAGGTTGCCTTGGCTGCGCTGACATCGTGCATTATCAGACCTCCTTGCCCGAATAACCCACAGTTTCCAGTAGAGCAATATTCTATGAAAGCTCTCAAAACTATGGCAACTACTGCTGTGGTGAAGAACGTCCCCCAGAGCAGAGCGCTCCGCCACCTGAATCATGTCAATTTATTCACCATTATACACTTTTTGATAAGCGAGAAAGCAGGAAATCTTAATCTAGTTTGATCAAATCCCCATCCCACACCTGCTCCCAAACAGGTGTACCCACTAGGATTCGAACCTCTGACCTCAAGCAGGTGAGAGAGCTCACGGACCATCAGACCAATCCCTAGTGGGCACGGAAATGCTGAATCTTGAAAATTAAGGAGAGAGAGAGAGAGAGAGAATGGTACCATGAAGCAGCCTCTTCAAGAGCGAAGAGAACACCCCCAACTGGGGCACGGAAAGCAGCAGCAACACCAGCAGCAGCACCACAAGTGATCAAGTCTCGCCGGTCCCGATCATTCTTGAAGTATCTTAGCCACTTCCAAGTCAAATGGTACTTTCGGGAACCTCCCTGGCCAAGTATAGAGGCTATGCAAGCACCTGTATGTACCATAGGCCCTTCTTTACCCACCACAAATCCCGCAGAAACTCCAAGAATAGAACCAAAAATCTACCATACCCAACATTGTAAGGCTACTTTAATACCGAGCAGAATTTGAAAACACCAAATCTGAAGTAGACAAAAGTTGTGATTCACCTTTACAAAGAGGGTACTTGGGGCCAGTATTGAATAAGCATCCACACCATTTAGATATGCTTTCACCTCCGGTATACCTGAACCTGCTGCAGCTGGGGCTACTAAAGCACAAAGCACTCCAGCGGCCGTAGCCAGAACAATATTGCAACCAGCGAATACTGCAAAAGCCGTGTAATACCTGCAGTGGAACTATCATCATGTTAAAATCACATAAGAGCTGGAAAAAATGAAACATTTATTAGCATTTCAACATGCATTCAGCCCCAGAAAGACCTTGAACATATTTCAATGATGGACACAACATCTATGTGCACATGGACAGAAACTTAAATTTCATCAAAGAAATACAACAGCCCGGTTCCAAGACCCATAAGAAGTGCATCAGATATTACAATATGCATTCAAAGAGTGGAAGTTAGGTTTACCTTCCCTCTAACATGAGATTGCTGGTAACAAGCAACTTAAAACCGGCTATATTCTCTACTGCAATATTATTGAAGAAGCCAACAAGTCCGGTTCCAAGACCTATAAGAAGTGCAAATGCCCATTTGAGTACAATATACTGAAATATCTGAACCTTCTTCCTTGCTCTCCAGTCCTGCTTAAATAATTCATTCTCTGCAATCCTGAAAAAAACAGACAAAGCCAGGTGATTGCTCAATATGATTATATGGGCATTGCCTCAAAAAGCACCATCATTCTCTCGGAAAGGGACTTCAAGGATGTTTTCTTACTCATAGTCAAGACTCTCAATAGGGCAAATATTGGCCCCAACAATTGCAATTTGGGAGGTGGTGTTGATCCTCTTGACCAGAAGTGGTTCCCTGTATGCCATGCTGTTTTTATTAGACATCTCAGACCAGTATCTCTCTATTTCTTTCCCATCAAACAGCCCCTCGTTTTCGACGTCTTGCACATAATCATCACCATCATCCCCGTTGTTGGCTTGGTTTTTCCCATCCATATCTTGTTCAAATTGTTGCTGATAAGTACTGTACAGCACACCAGAAAACCAAGTTAATCATGATTATGAAATCAAGTGGGCAAATGGGATTACACAAGAAGAAATTAACAAGCAAATCAACCCCAGCTCAGCAAATAAGAACAGAAAATAGATTGAGCAAATCAAACCCAAACCCAGACATAATGGAATGTTCACTCTTGATTTTGCTTCGTCCACACAACGAAAGGTGCAATTTTTACAGTACCCAGATACAGATTATAGCCATTGAGTGTTTGTGTGCTTGTTAAGAATCGAGATATTAAGTAGGATCCAGCCCACAACACAGAAATAGCAACAAGCAATGCGTAGCTTACTATTTGTTCAGAAAATCAACATAGAGGTGGATTTGAAGACAAAAGCAGAGCGGAGAAGGGTATTGGCGAAGTGGAGGAGGCTATTTTGAGAAGAGATTGGGGGGTGAGAGAGAACTTACAGGTCAACGATGGTTGGGGAAGCGAAGAGCTGCTTGGTCGGGCTCGGACGAAGATGAAGGAGGAGACAAATCAATCAAGCAGCCAGAGTCATTACGTGGCCTAACTGTCACTGCCACCACCCATTTTCTCAACTCTTATGTTATGTGTAGCAATTAATTTATTCACTTAACAACCATTCTAATTCTCCACACCTTTTCACCGGTAGAGGTCAGTTCGGTTGAGTATAACAACGTTTTCACGCATGTGATGTGTGTGTTGTTGTTGCGTGACCCGAATTTTAACGAGAATTAAGTTTTTTTTTTTTACGATGGAAATTATTTGGTAATCTATATTTTTGACGGTGAATTGTCCGACGGATCGCAGACATACGTTAGTATTGTTCAAGTTTGGGCTGATGTTATATGAAGATTGAGGAAAGAGATGATATTTATTTAACAGCCATTCTTGTTTAAAAACGGGCTTTGTAGCAATTTTTTAGGGCCTGGGTAAGCTTGGGCCATATTGTAGATGTAGGAGTGGGAGTAGGAAAGGTAACTGTACTAGTCTGGCAGGTCGTCTTGCCATCTATATAGGTCACGCGGAGAGCATACATACATTACGCGATCTCAGATTTTATTTATTTGGATTTTCGGATTCGGATGAGACCGTTGACATTCAACAAAATCCTTTACTTCATAGTGTTCAATTGCTCGTAGTCAACTCCCTCGAGCAATAGCAAGTGTGAAAAGGATTATGATGGATGAGGCGCGTCGTTTAGTCAAGAGGAAGTGGGAATTCCTCTTCAGAAACCGTGAATGAAGCGACGAGCAACTCTCTTCGCCTACTACTTTTATTTTTTGATGAAATTATTTTCATGCGCCGATTCTGGATGCATATGCAGTGTTCTTCCAAAATTTGAATGGCCTCTATGTCTTCACCTCCCCTTATCCAGTAGGGTGGTGATGCCAAAGGTACTCGCGATTTCATCTTATTGCATAAGTGTACAACAACGGATGCTTGTTATTGGGTGCTCAACCGATAGTCTCGACTAGAAATTGTGAATGGGTAAAAGCCCAACCCGCCTATGCCTCTGAGAATTTGTCTAGGGGCTCATGGTTGTGTTCAGTGAACAATATATAAGAAGACCAAACACAATAGATATCACATGATTATTGGTGCACGGTGAGCATGGTTTCAATGGGATGTTAGGTAGTATTAATCGCATGAATTTACAATGGAAAAATTGTATGATGGCGTGGAAATGCATGCACACATGAGGTGATAAGCACGAGACAACCATCATGCTAAAAAATGTGGGCTCACAAGATATATGGATATGAAATGCCATCTTTGGTATAGTAGGGTTGAACAACAATGTCAACGTCATCAATCAATCATCGTTGTTCACATACGTAGTATGTTGCAAACAACCTCTTATTCGTTACATTAAAAAAGTACATAGTACACCCATGGTTATTATTTACCTTAGAGATATGACGTCATGCGAGTTTAGCACACACATTAGCATGCAACCGTACCGGTCATGAAGTAGTATAAGACGTTATCCTCCCAAGAAAAAGACTGAATATAGACTCCCAATGGAGTAAATGGCAATCACAAGTATTCGAAAATGTTAATTAAGCTAGTTCTAAACGATAAAGGTTTTTGGTTTAAACCTAATAAATAACATGAATAGGGAATGAAATTAAAGAGTTATTGAAATCAAAAGAGAAGGGAAATCTAGGATATGTCCGGGTCTGGGTTTGCAAACTCAATTTCCATGTATCGGGATCGACTATAACCTTGCAAATAGGTGAAACCTAGGAGGTAACGGGATCTCTCTCAACTAGTCAACTTCTTTCGACCACTAGAAGCCTAATACACTCAAGATTTCTAATTAGATGTAGAATGACATATAGCATTAAGTTTTGTGAGAACCTCTAATTTTCGACATCATCTATAACCATCATCTATGACATGGTTACTTACTCTAACTTTATCATTTAGTGCACTACAAAAATTATACAAGATCATGATTTGCCGCAAAAAAAACACGGATTTTTTGCCACAAGTCCTAAGTACATTGTCTTTTTTCTAATATTATCCCATTATTGAACTCCCACACTAGATCAAACGTTTTTTTTTTTACACATGTACAAATCAACGTCTGTGACTGTACCATTGTTTTGAATGCAATGTTCATTACCTTGTTTTCTACTGTTGACGCTTTGAGAACAATCAATACATGGCTCAACATGTTCACTTGGCAGCTATATATGAATGATTGAGACACAGTATATACAAGTGTCCCATGCTCATACTCATCTTCTTCGCTTTCAGTCTCAGCGCATGACAATCAAAACCCATAAAATCACAATTCAACCCATCTCTCGTAATCAACCGTTGATTCAATACTATTTATGTCACTGCAACACTAATTAAAGGCATAAGATCGAGTCCCAGAAACAAATATTAGGATATGTCTAATAATTAAAAAAATAATATAAATTAAACATTTCTTTCGAGTGTGTGGGACAGTGAGACACAATCATTGAATGTAGGCATGACCCAGCGGGAAATGAACGGCTGTGATTGGAGTGGGGTAGGGTCATCAACACCCACCACCGATCTCCAAGTCCAATGGTGCCAGCAAGTAAATTAAAATTATGGAGAGAGAATGATCCACCTGTTTGTCAGTGACAATTTACATTGGTTAGGGCAATGAGCAGCAGCTGGGCCTCACCACCTGAGCACACCTGGAACTGATAAGGTCCAGGCCCCACTCTGTCCTATTTTTATTACCCATTAACTCATTTCCTTTCCCTAATCGATAATCATTCATAAGGTAATAGTAAAAAACCTTCACTCTCACACGGATGGATCATGTGTTTTCTCATCTCCATATATATCTCTCCCCATTTTAGTAACCACGACTGATTCAAATTACTTACTAATTACGTGATATTGATGACAAAATGACCATATATTAGCAAAACAAATAACCTTAATTAGAACAAAAACAATCAGACATGCACATGATAATGTTAAAATGCTGTCTTTCTTCTTCCCAACCCTAGAACACCCATAATAATCACACCAAAAAATGGAACAATTGATTTAAAATAAGAAGAAAAAAAAACTCGGAAAAAAAAATTAGGAGGGTAATAGCAATCAAAGCCTCCCGTGCGTT
>JAYMSU010000679.1:0-12612 GCA_036897765.1 Erodium chrysanthum | reverse complement strand
ATGGTTCTGTATATGCTCGATTGATTATTTTTTTTATGACTAGCCACAACTATTGTGCAAATGTGAAAGAGGGATTGGTGAAACCAGTGGTGTCACGCTATAGTGATACAGTGACATGACATGAGGTTTGGGACATGTGAAGTAGGCATTGTATATTTGGTATTATTGCTGGCAGTAGAGGCGGTGGATGTGAAGCACATAACTCAGAGAGAGCATCGGCAATGCTATGAAGGAACCAGAATTTACTTTAGCATACAGAGCATGAGCCTGGTTAACAAGGACATTCAGTAGCTTACCCTTCCCTCATTCTTTGCTTTTGCCTACTTCCCGTTTTCAATGATACGCATAAAATATATTAGAGACTGCTTTGTTAATTACCATTTCATGGTTGTATTTTTGCAGTTGATTTATCGTATAAATTGATAGTTTCATTGGTCTCCTCTTTGTTTACCATGAGCATCTTATTTCTTTCTTCTTCTTCTTCTAGTTATTAGGTGTTTGGAAGTTAGACTTAGGCCAATTGATATTGATAGCCAAACAATAATTAAAACAGTGAAATATCTTTCTAGGGATCCATTGAAAAATAGGCTGACACATGATTTGGTAATTGACAAGTACATGTCAATAAATCAAGATGCAAGTTGGATGAAGTAGAGAAAGTCCACTTACCACTTGCATCTGAAGTCAACTACTATGAAGGTGCAGTAGTTGGGGTTGGGGGAGACTTTTTTTGTGATAGCAATTTGTTATGAGTATAAATTGGGGGATCAAAATAGCTGACAGATCATCTCTCAAAAGCCTGCATAGGTAGAAAATCCATAAAAAACTAATCCCTTATTTTTAGTATTGTACCTTATCATCATCGGATCTGGGAAGATAATGCCAATTGTCATACCTGGAAATATGATGATGTGGTCTATATCTTGTTCCAAAATCAACGTTGATGTAGGGACCCACAAAGGTTGCAGCGTCATCTTGTTACCATGTGAGTTGGGAAGATGATGCTCAGTACCTTGCTTAATGTTTAACACACTACACAAGAGATCACAATTGGTGTTCATCAAATATTTGGCTTGTTAAGAGGGTACTTATTTTGAGAAGAAAGAAATGGCTACAGAAGCTGTTATTGGTGCTGTTACTCGACAATTGGTGAAGAAGCTCATCACACTTGCGACCGATGAGATCATCAGTCCCTCATGGCATTTCAACGCAGATTTGAAGAAGCTCATTCACAAGCTGACCATGATTCAGGCACTCCTGAGAGATGCTGATCAGGGCCATCCACCAAATGCTGAGTCCTTGAGTCTGTGGCTGTCAAAACTCCGTGGTCTGGCACTCGATGCTGAGGATGTTTTGGATGAGATAGCCTCTGAATCTCTCCGTCACAAACTGGAATTAGAGAATCACATGAAGAGCAAGGTGAACAACTTCTTCTCGTTTCGTTCCACTTCAAGATGGTGCGTAAAGTCTCCAAGATCAACCGCATGTTGGATGAGCTCACCAAAGAAGCAAATGATTTTGGCCTTAGGCCACTGAATTATTCTCCTTCACAAGCACCTGTGGGCTACATGGAAAATTACATTCCATCTCACCCATTCTTGGATGCTAATATTGTTGTGGGAAGAGAGGCTGATGTTTTGAAAGTTGTGGACATGTTAGCTAGATATAACACCAAAGAGGATTTGCCAGTTGTTGCAGTTGTGGGAATGGCAGGCCTTGGGAAGACGACTGTTGCTCAGCTAGCTTATAACCACGAGGCAGTCAGAAGGCGTTTCAAAAAACAAATGTGGGTCTGTGTATCTGTTAACTTTGTTGCTCAAAGACTTCTCAATGAGATGCTAGAGTCATTCTGTGGAGTTAGTTCCAACCTCTCTACTGAAGCGGCAGTTATGAAACTTCGAGAAACTTTGCAAGGAGAGAATTATTTACTTGTACTAGATGATGTGTGGAATACGGATCCACGTAAATGGGAGTCTGCAAGAAGTGCTTTGCTAGGATTTAATGCTTCTTGGCAAAGCAAGGTAGTGGTAACTACAAGCAGTTTTCAAGTTGCAACAACAATGCAAGCATTTCCTCTTGTTCTTGAGTTGAAAGGACTATCTGAGAATGATAGTTGGTCATTGTTTAGGCAAAAAGCATTTGCAGATGGAGGAGCAGACGAAAATCCAACCATGGAGGCTATTGGAAAGATGATTGTTGGCAAGTGCAAGGGAGTCCCATTAGCTATTAACGCGGTAGCAGCTGTAGTGCATTCCAAGAAAACAGAGTATGAGTGGATGGCGATCCAAAACAGTGAGTTGTGGAGTTTACCAGAAGATAGAAGTGAGATTTTTCCTGCCTTAATGCTAAGTTTTCATTTTTTGCCATCATCCTCTTTAAAACAATGTTTTGTATATTGTTCAATCTTTCCATAGGATTTTGTGATGGAAAAGAGTAACTTGATTCAACTATGGGTGGCTCAAGGTTTCCTTCAACCATCAGAAGGAAGGAACTTGGAGATGGAGGATATGGGCAGCGAACACTTTGATACTTTATTGTGGAATTCCTTCCTCCAAGACCCCAAAGTGGATCAAGCTGGCAACATTGTATCATGCAAAATGCATGATCTTGCACAATTCATATCAGGATCTGAAGTTGTCATTATTGATGAAGACTACAAGTGGACAGGTCTTCCTGAGGTTCGCCATTTATCAATGATGACTAATGTAGATTGCACAGAGCGAATAGTTCAAAGTGGATACTCGAAGAAGTTGCGTACCTTATTTATTGGGGGGAATGCAGGTAGCAACATGTTGCTTAACTTTATACGTTTACGTGGTTTGAGTTTGTGTGGGTCTGGTATCAAAGAGTTGCCAGTTTCAATTGACAGGCTAAAGCATTTGAACTATCTTGACATCTCAAACACACGAATTAAAGTATTGCCTAACACTGTCACCAGGCTTTACAATCTCCAAACATTGAGAATGGAGAAGTGTTCTTCTCTTACAGAACTTCCAAGAGGCTTCTGTAATTTGATTAATTTGAGACACCTCAGCTTTGATTACCAGGTTCAAGTGCCAACTGGGATAGGCAATTTAAAGGATCTCCAAAACCTTGTCTTTTTTTGCAGTGTTTCGAGAAAAGGGTTGTGGAATTGAAGAATTGGGATCTTTGAAAAAATTGAGAGGAAGGTTACACATCTGCAATCTCGAAAATGTGAGAGATAAAGAAGAAGCAAAGAGAGCGTGCTTAGAAGAAAAGAGTTTGTATGAGTTAGGACTTGCGTGGGGAAGTGATCAGGAAGACATGGATGATGAGAGTGAAGTTGTTTTAGAAGGTTTGCAACCTCATCCGTGGCTGAAGAGCTTATCAGTTGATGGGTTTGGGGGGAAAAAGTTTTCAACCTGGCTACCTAGGCTAGAATGGTGGAGATTCAGTTGAAGGACTGCAAGAACTGTGTAGTTTTACCAAGTCTTGGGCATCTTCCTTGTCTTGGGGTTCTTGAAGTTGATGGGTTAGTAAAGGTAACTTGTATAGGAAGTGAATTCTATAGTATGGATGGAGCTGGTAGCAGTTCCAGAGTTGGAAACGTCACAAGAAAAGCATTCCCAGCATTGAGAACATTTAGCCTTGAAAACATGTTAGGGCTTCTTGGATGGATGGATCCGCCTGCAGCAGTAGCAGAAGAAGAATTGGGAAATTTTCATTGCCTTGAGAAATTGATAATCAGTAACTGTCCCGAACTTGCAAACGCACCAAGTAACTTCCCGTGTCTTGAAAAGTTGAGCATTGACAATGTTAACAATGGGGCACTAGAAAACATATGCAGCAGCAAGGAGCTAAGGACTCTCAGATCCTTCAGCATATCTAAGGTCTCAGGGCTCTCCAGTATTCCTGATGGGTTGTTGCAGAACAACAAGAATCTCACTTTTATGTCAATAGATGGATGTGATGAATTGAAGAATGTTTTGCCACTGGATGATAATCATTGTTGCTGCACCTCTCTTCAATATGTTCAGATAACCAATTGTGAGAGACTTGCATATATAGCAGGCGAATTTCAAAGCCTCTCCTTTCTTGAGACATTGTGGATCAGTAATTGCCATAATTTGAGGTCTCTTCCAGACATGGAGGGTGTTACTTCTCTGCAGCGTTTGACAATTATGGACTGCAAAAACTTAACTGGTCTGCCAAGTGGGCTACAATCCTGCATATCTCTTCGTGATTTGAGCATAGCGAACTGTTCTAACAAGATCATACTATCTCTTCGTCTAGAACAACTTACCCATCTTGATGGCTTAGATTTGGGATATTGTGGAGAAATAACTTGTTTGCCTGAAGGGTTGGAGAACCTCACACATTTGAAGATGTTGGGACTTGGTGGGTTTGATCCAGAGCTCAACGATTTTCCCAGTCTTAGTTCGATACTTCCTTCACTGGAAGTTGTAATCTTGACTGGTTGGCCTAAACTCAAGAATCTGCCAGAGGAAATGCAACACCTCAAAGCCATTAGAGAATTGCGCATATACGAATTTGATGGAGTTGAAGCTTTGCCAGAGTGGTTGGAAAACTTCAAGTCACTTGAATCACTGCATATGTTCTCCTGGAAGAAGCTCGAGAGTCTACCTGAATCCTTGTCACGGCTCTCCAAATTACAAAGGCTGTGTATTGTTGGATCCCCCCAGTTAAAGGATAGATGCACCAAACACAGTGGCGAAGACTGGTCAAAGATCTCTCATATTCCTTGTATTAATATAGAGGGCAATTGGATCCAATACAAAGGTGATTGAAGTTTCTTGCTCCTTGTTACATATGATTGTATGTCATCAATTTTGCAGAAAACTTACATGTTATCAACTTTAACCATTTAGAAGTTTGGCATCATAATTTGGAGCATTTTTCATGGAAAAAATCTTGCATACTCATTTGTGTGGCATATTAATGGTAATCTTTTCATTTTACAGGCTGTACCGAACCTACTCCCCTGTTGTTCCATGATTTGGACTGAAAGTGTATATGTCCAGAGTGGTCTCTATTTAACTTGTTTCTCCCAAAATGGAAGGGACATTATCTTCGGAGATTTCGAGAAGTTTAATACATCTGTTGGTCTACTAATGCAGAAAAACAGGAGGTATGCTCTATTCTTCTTTATAATACTTTTTTAGTAGGAAACGTTGTATACAGCAAGCCAAATCATGCATTAACACTTTTTTCTTGCTCCTTAGAATTGAGAGCAGCAACAACTAAATGAAAAGTCAAACAGTTGCTCTTGGAAAGGTCAGAGGGTGGGGGAGGACTCTCCAGAGTGGATCCTGAATCTCTTCATCGTTGCCTTTTGGTAATGCTTTCGACCCGGGTACAATTTACATTGTCCATGCCAATTCTTTCTGACAGATTGATTCTGTTTCTTCTTCTTTTTGAACAAGAGCTATAGAAGATGACTGTTTGGGATACTTCATGGTTCTGTCAGTATCACCTAGTAATTTCTCATAGACCTTACAGTTTTTGTCACTCGAGCTTCTTTGCCAAATGCATACAAATGATACATGAAAACAAGTGCAACTCAGTTCATGTTTTTTGTTGATCAGCCCTCTGATATTGATGCTAATGCTTTTTGGCAGATCATTATGCTAAAAAAGCAAGAGGATGACCTAGCTGTGACCAGTGACCAGGTCCAGTTCATCAAGTAGCAAGTCACTGGACGACCCTGGTCAAATATGGAATCAAAATCATTGCTGTAATCGAATGTCAATAGGAAATGAAGCACAAATCAAAAGGAATTTGATAGGGGAAGTAAATTCAGATCAATTCGAAGAAGTTGAATACAACCTAGCACAGCTGTTGCTCTACTTCAACTCGATCTCCGATCCTTTTGTTTTTATTCCTTACTTACATATGTCTTCGTCACTTGACTATTTGCATAAACAACAGTTTTAGATGTATATAATGGATCTTCTGATCCTCTGAATTTCCTTTGGTAGCTATTACATATTGTATGTAGCTTGCGGACTGTCATCTCAAGCTGTAAGTTGTTCCATAGTTCTAACCTCATGTTTTAGGCTCCATAGCATCCATGTCGAGTGATTTATGACAGAAATGAATACCCCTTTTATCGATTATTTCTAATATAACTCCTAACTTAACTTACTTTCTCACTTTTACCCACTAAAACTTACACATTTGAGTTTTTTTTTTATATATGTAGAAAAACACTCTTGTTGACCGATAAACATATCTTAAATGTCGGATTCAAGAAAGAGTCGATAATTTTTTGTCCATATCTAATTTTTGAGTGATATAAACAATCATATAATCTGATACTTTATTTTTCAATCTGGGCTTCTAATTATATTGAATGTGTCAAAAGGACAATATGGTAATCTTGTGTACATATTGAGTGTAAAATAAAATGAGATTGAAATGGGATAAGATTCCGCCTAAATGGATATTTTGAGACCTATCTAATCTAAAAATTGTTTTTGATAGTCAAAATTTCCCATTATTAATTTTCGAAAGTAAATTCCCATTAAATTGAGTCATTTTATCATTGGTTTTACTTTTAAGAATAATATTATCATCATCTCTAAATACATGGTAATCTTTTGGGATAACTCCATGTTTATACTTTAAATGGGTCAAAATTCCAACCCGACCCGGAACACCAGATTCACTGCGAGGCATTCACAGACTGAGGGAGAAGAAGATCGTCAACTAGCTTACCCACCATTTTTTCAAGCTTCAAGAACCCTAATTCTACTTCGATTTTCGGTGTTCAGGAGACATGTGGTTGAGCTTGTATTGGATCTTCTTGAATCTAATCATCCCTTTGTTCTCGCACACAACTTCAGCGATCAGGTGATTGACTTCCACTTAATTTCTGATTTCACCATTCGAATTTCCTTACCTCAGGCATCAAATTGTCTGAAAAATTAGTTTCCTTTTCTTTAAACAGTTTTTTTTGTTTCCGGGTTAAAAGAAAGATAAAGATTGCATCTTTACTGGAAGGAAGTGCAATTCTGAAATGTGATTCAATTGGGTTTCTGTATCTATAGCTGAATCTAATAGTTAATGCCAATGTGGTTGTTGAAGGTCATGATAAATTCGATCCCATTAATTTGTCTTCTAATTTAATCAGGCTGTAGTTATGTGATTCTGTTATCCTGTTCTTCTAGTGCTTCAATGGGGAGTGTAATGTGTTGAGCATGAGTTTGGTTACTTCAAAGTAGAGAATTTGAAAGTAAATGCTATTATTCTTAGCTGTTCGAAGCAGGTTACTTCAATATTCGAATTATTCTTGGGTGTGACAGGGTCTTTTAACCAAATGTTGCTATTTTCTTTTCTGTGGCTAATTTTTATTTTTTCCATTTTGGATAGGACGGATAATACCTTTCAAGATAAGCACACTTGCAGAAATACGGTACAAGGAAGATATCTACTATCCGATGATAGCGGTGAGTGTTTACCTTTACTAATGTTGTGTTTCACTTCTAATCAGTGTTCATGTTATGACAGATATTATGTGATCCTTTTACTAGATATATCATAGGTATTTATCTTCTCAATTATATAGTTCTTGACAGATATTCAATTGATCACGCAATAGCGTTTTTTCTTCTCTTATAGGGGGTAGTGAATGAATTAGATACTTGAGTATTACATCACCTTTTCCCATTTCTGTTCCATCTTACCCACTACTTTCATTGTAGGTTATGTATGTAATGCCCTATCATTGGATCCAGAGTCTCGTTGCTGCCCTGTGGAAGGAGAGAAATTCTCTTGTCAGTGAGTTACTTGTATTCTGATTCTCTAAAATGGTTAGCTTATGCTAAACACTAGAATTCTAAAATGGTTCATGGCGGTGTTTACAGTGGATGCAACATTCTTTCCAAGTGCTGTAACTCATATGAGTATTGTGTTTCATGCTGCCTACATCCAGCACAGGTATGCTTTGAGTGCTTCATTCTTTCCTTTTTTTTTTTTCTTTAGCTTCAAAATTAAATTATAGAATGTGTAAGTAATCATTTTCTGGGTTTTGTCCGGCAGACACAAAAGGAACAGGTACTAAAGATTAAGATAGCCAAGCCAGCAACTGCAGGTAATTTCCAGCTTGTGGTGCAAAAACATTTATGTGGGAATTTTAATCATCATCTCTCATTAGATCTCATTTTAATGATATATGAGTTGAGTGTAATGAACTTTAGTGGTTAGATGATCCTTATAACATTGATGTTTGTCTCCCTATAATAGAAAACTAGTCTGTCTCTCCAGGATAAACAGTACCCTTGTATTTCCAATAAGAATGATACAAATCTTCATATATTCTGGCAGGATCTTATGCTAGTGTTTTTGACTTTTGTGCTGGGAGATGCCGTCATAACTCAGAGAGTGTGGTAAGTACGAGCTTTTGATCTGGTTATGCTCTGTGATGTTTTCTTTTGTGCTTGTAAAGTTGGTAATGATGACTTGGTATTTGAAATGTCTTTGATATTTCAGGTTCATGAAAATGCTTATCTGAGTGAGTTTCATCATTGCTATTCTCTGCCATCAAATTCTTCAGGTGAGGTTGGATATAATTTTTTTTGACTTCTCTGCCTAACTGCAACTAGTTGTCACTTAATTGTTTTTTTACTACATATGCATATATCAAATTAAGAATGAAACAGGAATAGAGTATAAGTGAACCCATTCTTCTCCTTTTCTGTGGGATCTTCTGTAAGTGTTATTTATCATAAAATTTGAGTTTTTACTGCAACAGGGGCCAATGTTGCACTTACGGAAACCAGATTGAGTGGGATTAATGTTATTATTGGAAGGTAAGCATTAAGCAATTTCGTTGATCATTTTTGTTTCATAAGCTAGAATATCCTTATTTGGAGCTCAACTTCTTAGTTCTTATGACCTTTCTGCAGACAAGGCGAAGCCTGTGATTTGGTTTGCAAGTCAAAAGGACAATTATGTGTCCCAAATAAGCTAGCAGTGCTTAATCAATGCGAAATGTGAGTTATGTATTCTGAGTTGTTGCATGTTAAAACTTGTAATTAACTACTTCGTTATATTTTGGGACAAAAATATCGTTTTTGAGATTTTAATGCTTTGCACAGTTTATTAATATCACATGGTTGGACACAGTATGCAGAAATATTTGAACTGCAAAGGAGCGTGTTTGGCTAGTATTGGAGCAGATCAACCTGCTGAAGTTGTTGATGATGCTCCAAGGATTTTGGTATGCATCCTCTTCTGCTCTAAAATATATGTACATATGAGATTATCTGAGCATAATTATCGTGACAAAATTCATTTTGAGTGAAATATTTGTGGGAAGCTTCATCAAAAAAACTGAAACACAAGACCATTCATGAACTCTATAACTGTTGAACTGTTCTGTTCTGCTGCTGAAATTTAAAGATGCATTGTTTTCAGAACCCGGGAGCATGCTTATATACTCGAACAGAATCAATGCTTTCTTGTGATGGTTCACATAAATATACCAGGAGACTTTGCCCCTGCGCTTAATGCATCACTTGTGAGTCTCGGTTCCCATGATTTGCACTTTTACAGGTATGGGTGTTTTTAACAGGCACTTATTCTATGTGCAGGATACGGCTTGGAGGTACATGCTATGGATCATGGTGATTTATATGCAAAGATTTACTCCTTTCTCTTTGTAATCCATAGAAAATGATACACCACCATGGACTAGAAGTCTAGAACACAATGACAACATGTTGATGTTTATTGAACCAAAATAGTTTCAACCTCGTATAGTCATGTAGAATTCATTGATTGCTTAGAAGAATTGATTGCACTGACTAGAGCTGCTTTATAAATTACAAGTTGTATATTATTACCTTATTTTCTTGAACCATACATGAATCTTTGTAATAAGGCTGGTTGGTTTAGAACAGCAGTGTAATTCGAGCCACAAACAATCATTTCATCATCTATGTATCATTTGATGGATTGAGTAACATGGTCTTTTGTATCTTTTGTTTCTGTATACTGATTTATGTTTCAGGAAGAATTCAAAAGCTGTAGTCTGTTTTGAACAGTTTCTTGCTCAAAGTATTAGGTACAGTTGAAACAAATGTAAGCCACAAAGAAACATAAATTTGGGCACTGCAATGTTGTCTTGTTGTTGCTGCTTGCTGGTATTGCATTTCCATGATGAGTTCACAACACAAACCACCCATTCTTAACTAGTTAAGCCAAGCTCTCAAAAGATCTATCAAGAAAATGAGAATGATAACTATGATTCATCAATAGGATATCGCAACTCGCTGTCCCAAATGATACAACAGTGATGCTGAAATGCACGCTCATGTTTCGCTATTCCAAATGTCATTACAAAAAGTGCAAGTCATACCATATGCATATCTCCTTGGACACTACAAAAATAGTCGTCTTTTCAAGGCAAAAAGGACACATGGCTGCATCACATAACAGTTGTAACGAAGAATTCAAGCATCAGCAACATTCATTCTATAGTGCTGTGCCAAACGACGAGCAGTTCCGTCCCCTGCCACATTATCAATGATCTCATACTTCTTGTAATTTGCTTTAAGGGTCTTTGTCTGCTGCTCTGCAAGCTTAGCTTCCTCTCGTAGTTGTTCCTGTATTCATGATAACAACACAATAAGATCATAACAACTTTGAGGCTAAGGCCAAGACAAGTGTGCATGTGAGTGCTTAGGTAAGTAAAATAAATAAATAAAATTAATTGTCAGAACATACTTGGAGCAGGAATGAAGCTTCTGCAGCATGTTTCTGGGTAAGACGCTTCAACTTTTGTGCAACTCCGAAATCTGGATCACTTTGGTCCAGCCAACGGCACAATATTTTTCTGCCAGGCTTAACTGGGCGCTCATCAAACATCTCTGCTTCTGCAGCACGTGCCCTCACGGGCCTTGGCATCCCAGACATCATGAAAGGAAAGTTGCTCATCTCAGTGATAATTCCTTTAGCCTGCTTTGGATTCTCCACTTCCACCAAAGCACACTGTGGGATGCTCCTTGATTCCAAGTAATTTGGGATGAACTGAACACTTAAGACAGTCCCGAACTGACCAAGAGCAGTCCTCAAGACAGGTTCAGTGACCTGTGGGGAGAGGTTGTCAATGTACACGGTTCGTTTAACCTTCTCTTCAAATGCAGCATACTCCGCCTCAGTTGAAGAAGCCATGTAGGATATGTGGGAGCCTAATAGCCGGTCAGCCACCAAACTGAAGACTGAGCCAAACCTTTGTTCTGTAGTAGCAAGCCAAAATAGAACATTTAACAATCACGATACACAATACAAAGCTTATTGCAAATATAAGTGGCTAACTTCTAATAAGAAAATCAATTGGAATGCAAAAACTCCATATGTTCTTAGTAAATTACCATCTTTCACACTGCATGTGTACGCAAGTTGCCCATACTGTAAGTTAATAGCTTAGACGGTTCAAAACCAGACCTCTAGCACCACGAAAGCATTTGGGCTTTCTTACTTTACTCTAGATCCTAAAACTCAACTATACACTCATTTTCAATTTGTATGAAACAAATCATAACATTGGAATTCAGAATGCTGCCATTCTATTTGACTTAACCGTCACTATTCTGTTTCATTAATCCACTTACACTGAGGTCAAATAGATGTACCCGTTCAGGCAAACATTGCCGATCAAATCAAGTTATGCAAGTTAAGTGAGTATTAGCAGCAATACAGAGTAAAAGCTTTCCTACTTGATAGGTAATACAATATTCCTCTTTTTGTGAATTCCCTATTACCAAAAGCTGCTTATTTTGACATTCATGCTTTACAATAACCAAGAGAAGATTAAGAATGCAAATCATTTTAAAGCTAATTGAATTTTTTTTCTCTGAAAGCAAGCAAACACGAGTGAAAACTAAGAGAACACAAGTACATTTATGACCAGAAAAATCAGTTCAAGAATCAAGCAATTCAAACACTCATTTAGTTGTCCTCATAACTACAACCAATCATGTACTAATAATACAGTCTTATGCAGAAGATTGCAACCCATATGATACTCAAAGGAGCTTATGAAGATCACCAACCTAGAAAAATATAAGATACCTGGACAAGAAATTAGGAATTGAGCTCAAATGAATTTCTGAGCCAACTGGAAGGACTCGACCTGGTTTCAAGACCCTATCACAAGTCACAACAAGTACATAATCAGTACTTAGTCCTCCAAATTTTCCTATAACTTCTACTTGTATCCACCAAAAATCAGAAGAAACAAATCCAGTTTCAAGCTTCTGTGCCATCAAGCAGGGAGGGTTAAGACTCTTATGGAGGTAACCTAGGTCGCCGGAACCTCCTCTTTTCCCAATTTTCACTTGTTCGTGCTCAAAACGAAGATGATATGATCGTATGTAATGCGAGACTTTCCGAAATGAAAATTGACATCCAGAGATTCCAAACTGATAGTTCCTTAGGGATTACACAAAACAGAAAATCGTTTACCTGTATGACGGCTGACGACAAAGATACGAACGGAGGCGCCGCCGAAGGAGCCTTTGGAGAGCGGCGATGAACGTGTGAGCCTGAAGGGGAATGTCAATTCAGCGAAGCGTTCCTTGGAAGAGAGCTCTCAAGCAAAGCCATGGGAGTGAAAGAACAATAGCA
>JAYMSU010000678.1:0-12616 GCA_036897765.1 Erodium chrysanthum | reverse complement strand
GTCATATAATTGCCAGCCTATGCACATGAAAACAAAATAAACAACTGATTTCAGAGTTCTAACAGCTTTAGTACAGAATATAAATCTACTTTCGCCGTTTTTTTTTAAATTTCTTAAACCCTAAATTAATATTTCCACCGGACCCACGTCCCAACTTCAACCCCTTCATTCGTTCCTTCCCCACGACCAATTTTCCAATTATAGCTTCTTTCCGTTACTGTAATTTTCCCGGCGGCCAAACAGAGCACATCAGCTGATTGGCCGGCCGATTCCACGGGTTTGGGGGAAGGGAGCTACTTTGGGCTCTTCGTTTCCGGAGCTTCTCCAAGAATGGTCTGGTGTAAATACTGTGCCAAAAGCGTCGGCGGGGTCCGCCCCGACGACAGTTCCCTGTGAGTACCTGTATCTCTGCATCTTCAATTTCTTGCTCATATTGAAAGCTAAGCAGCTTAATTTAATTATACTGTGTTGTTTGTATCTCTGCATCTTCAATTTCTTGCTCATATTGAAGCTAAGCAGCTTAATTTAATTTTGCTGTGTTGTTTGTAGATGCTGTGAACTTTGTGGTAGGGTGTTGGAAAATAATAATTTCTCAAATGAACCAACCTTTGTGAAGAATTCCTCTGGCCAGGTATGATAATTCTCTTTGTTGGGTTTGTTTCAATCACATTACATTGTGTTGAGTTTATGATATCTGACTTGAAAACATATTGAGTACTGTATCATCATCGAGATGGTCTTGTTTCTGTTTGAGTTGGCGGCCATAGTTAAACAATCTGTGTTAGTGCAATAGTTTCCTTCCTCAGCTAGAATTGATTTACACCATGAGTCTCTATGTTTTTGAATGTTAGTTTTGGTTCTTTAAGTACAATTACATCTTGTGAGGACAACCCCTTTTGTTATCTTTTGGTGAGTGGTGGACTATAGCGCTAGAATGTTTAAGGAGCAGAGTTGATCAACCAATCCGTGTTAGTGATGTGATTCTTTGTTCCTTAGGATATCCAGAAATTTCTAGTAAGTCACATTGATCGTGCTAAAACCAACTAGCCACCATGATGAAACCCATCTCTAAGCTGTTTTTATGTATTGCTGTTCCAAAATCATTTTATAATGGTAGCTGATCTAGAATTGCTCATTTCCAACACAATTCACTGTAGGTTCCAACAGGTACCAATACAACACACTATAGTTCCAACAGATACAAACACAACCTTCTATAATTCCAACGGTCTGTAGTTTGCACCACAAGGGAGTGTTTGCACCTAGCTTATATATATATATATATAGAGGAGGATATCAGATGAAAACTCTTTCTTTAATTAAAAATAAGGCCCTCTTCGGATCTTCCTATCCATCCTTTTCAACCAATTCATGTTTTTAAGCTGATCTTTACGGTTGTTTTGCCGCAATGAGTTGCTAAGATGAATTCTTAGTTTTTATTCTAAGGATGCATTTCATTGGATATCTTTCCTTTGTATCATATAGCAATCTACCCAACAAGAGCATAAACATATTACAAATTGTGGAATTCTAAAGTTAAGACTCTATCTTAAAAGTCCAAATTTAGAGAGCATAAATCTAAGTTTGAAGACTCTTGTTAATTGGGACTATTAAAGTGAAGAGCCTTCCAACTCTTCATCATAATTGACCAACATGAAGATTTTGATTTGAAGATAAACTAATGAAGAGCAAACAAATACAAAAAAAAAAAAATGCAAAGATAAACAAAATTGACTGAGGCTCACCTCACTATGCCTCAAATACAACATAGAGACACATACCTCAGGGGCCTTGCACGAGTCTCAATCAAAACACCTTGCCTCATCAAATTTGAGGCCTCATGGCCTTTTTGCTGGCAAGATTCTTCTTGGCTCTTGCTGTCCTGATTAGAACTATCTTAGTTCAGGATCAGCTGATGTTTTGACCTGGTTTACTGTCGTTCTCATGAAACAAAGTATTTATGTTGCACTTCTTTATTGCATTAAGGAGCGATACACACTTTTTCTTGTCTCATTTTCTACTTGTGTCTTCCTGTTTATATATATAGAGCCAATTGTCTGGAAATTATGTGAGGACCATTCAAAGCGATGAATCACTTTCACGTGGAAGGACACTAAGCAGAGGTATGCTTTACTATGCAATCATTTTGGCTGTAAAATGTGCATACTAATCTTACTTACCCGAATAATTATTGGAAAACTTGGTCAGAAATATTTTGAAAAGTATATGCAATTAGAGAGCTTTGTATGTCATAGATAGGAGGTGTTTAGTTTTCAGTTACTGACTTATGTACTTCAAAAACTATCACTCTGTCATGAATCATAAATCATGCTAAGTTTACAGTGGATTTTAAACTTATGGACACCATGGTCGCTGTTGCTCATGAAAAGTTAGTTTCTTCACATTGTACTCTATGGTCTGGATATAATAACTATCATAGTTAAGTCATTATTTGACTGTCAACTTGTGTCTCGTATTCGTAAGAATTAATAGTACTAAAGTATTCTTGTGCAATCCTATGCTAGCGCATCCAATTATATGAGTAAAAAGTTGGATATACGAGTTAGTCATCATAAGTATGTAAATTGCAATATATTATGTTCTTACAATCTGGAAATTTGTGCATATGTTTTTTTATTAGCCTTGAAACTTGTACAACTTCCATCATTCTTGTTTGTCTTAATTCCCTTGGTCCTGCAGTTCACGATGAGATGAGTTATATGTGGCATGGATTAACACAGGATCAGTATGGAGATATAGTTCAGGAAGCAATGAGACTTTATACAGTATGATCTTGTAGATCTTATAGCTTTATTGCTCTTAGATTATATATTCATTTTCTGTTAGTTTATTGATCAATTGGTTTCTATTTGAATTCTTTGTAGATAGCTCTTGAGCGAAGCTTTACGAAGGGGCGTAGAACAGAGCAAGTACAGGCTGCTTGTCTGTACATATCATGTCGGTGAGGGAGAATAACTGTTGTCTTTGTTTGCACTATCATTTGGTTAATATGGTGGCACTCCATGTTCTTGTTAAAGAAAGGGCACAAACAAGTAGAAGAACAAACATTAAAGGCAGAAGATGAATGACCTTCCTAGTTTGAGTCTATTTAGATGATAAAATTTGAGGGAAGGCCAAATGTTTAGTGCGATGACTTGAGCGAAACAAATTTTAATAAATGCTTAGTAGGATATACTATCATGCTCATGCTAAGACCTCAGTTAGTTTTGGTTATGTTATATCTATCCTATGTAGTCTACTGATGAATTCAACTGATGACATGCAACCTAAATTCTGTGTTGCAGGAAAAAAAAAAAGCCATATCTTCTCATTGATTTTTCATATTACTTGCAAGTAAATGTGTGAGAAATCTTTTCTTGTATCCACAAAAGTTTTATTATCTTCCTCCCGATGTACTAAAACATTTGACTTTTTGGTTCATTTCTTTATGTGATATCTGCTGCAGGTACGTGCTAGGGGCTGTTTTTTTCCAGCTTTGTAAATTGCTATGGCTTGGAGAGGATGATATTGTTAAAAGACCAGTTGATCCTTCCCTATACATGCATAAATTTACTGCTGGTAAGTATATGGTACAGGACCATTTAATACTGAGTTATTTACAATCTAATTGTTGACAGCGGTTTCATGAATATTGTCCATTCTAAAAAAAAGATTTTCTCTGACACACTGCAGCTGATATTTAAAAATGTTGAACAGAAAAATTTATGCTACCGGAGCAAGAAAATACCTCCAAAAATGTTCCAAAATAGGCCTAAGTTTTAGGGTTTTGTTCCAATTTAGTCTTGAAGTTATGTGTTTTATTCCAATGTAGTCCTAACTTGAGTTATGTTCCAAATTAGTCCTACAGTTTGACTTGATTTAGTTCCAAGTTAGTCCTAGATTTTAGACAAATTGTCCCTCATTGAGATGACAGTGACTTAATTAGCACTTGCCCAAACTTTAGAACCAAGTTCTACATTTGGCTAAATGTTAGGACTAAGTAGGAACAAAAAGATAATTTTAGGATTACATTGGAACAAAATGCTAAAACAAAGGACTGTTTTGGAACATTTCCTGTTTTGGTCCATTATCGAGTGGAAGCATCCCTTGACTTTCTTAGTCTGCCAATCATAAAGCCTACAGCATACACATTAGTCTAATAGTATAATTTTCATTTTTTGAAGTTACTGAAGGTGAAGGCCTTGAGTTTTATCGAGTGGAAGCATAAATTTGATGTTCTTAGTCTGGCATCAATCATAAAGCCTACATCATGTACATTAGTCAATTACTATAATTTTCATTTCTTGAAGTTACTGAAGGTGAAGGCCTTTGAGTTTTGGGAGTGTGTTAAGATCTAATGTAATATTTAATGTTGGAGGGTATACTTGTTACCGTCCTGTGGTACCCAGAATGCATTGAGCTAGCTTCTGACTTTAATTTGTTTTCTCTAACATCCTGTGGTATACCCAGAATGCAATGAGCCAACTTGTTATATCAAATTTCTTAATATTGTTTAGTTAGAGAATAGCAGTGACAGCGCGTCAGCCCCAACTCTAGAGGATACCACCTCCTGAAAAACATCTTTTTTTCTGGACCTTGCAGTTGCTACTTGCTAGTGCTTTTATGCCCCATTAATTGATTATCTTTTTCCTTCATATTCATTATTTATTCAACCTATGCTCTTGCATTGCATGGAACACATAAAATAGTTGTGAGGTTAATTATTTGGTGTAGCTCATGTCTGCATTCTGTCTAAGGATACAGTTGTCTATATTTTGTGAAGTGAAAGCCTTGTCATCTGTTAGTCTTCTTCTCCGTGTGCAAAATTATATTATGGACAAGCAAGTTAAATACCTATATGGATTATAGGTTTACTTGGAAAAAAGAATACGAAGGTTAATGAAGGTGCAATTCGCATTATAGCGAGAATGAAACGAGATTGGATGCAGGTGATATAATTTTCTTTTTGAATAAAGATTGAAAAAATACACCTTTATATGCTTTCATGACTGGACTTGGCTGTTATTGCCAATAAAGCTGATTCCTTAAACAACTCTCTGCCAGACAGGAAGAAAACCCAGCGGTATATGTGGTGCAGCGTTGTACATTGCTGCAAAAGCAGAAGGGTTCAAGTGTTCCAAATTAGACATAGTAAGTCAGCTTTAACCCTGTCTTGTTTAAATTATTTTTGAGTGTTTAATTTGATGATTTGTAGTGTTGGATGCGAGGTATTTGGTTAAGCCTGATTTAGAGAGATGTAGGCCTGATTTAGAGAGATGTAGGCCTGGCTTAGAGAGAGATTTGTTTGGTTCTTTAAAACCCCCAGGAGAAGAAAAGAATGAAAAAGTTGTTTTGATGGTTACTCAAGCACACTTGAACTGAAGAGTTTCATGTGTGCCTGAGCCTATTGTAAAGATGTGTATATGAACTTGCCGGTTCTCTTGTCACCCCCAAAGTACATAAGCTCTACTGTGACTGACCTCCAAATTTTTGTCCAAACATTTAAAATGATGCAGGACATGAAATGTGCTTTAGGTGAGGTGCATTTTCACTAATTGAGGGAGGTTACCTTTAAGTCATTAGCCATTATGAGGTTGGCATTTTCATCTTTGCCTGCCAAAGATCTTCTTAAGTTATGACATTTAAGATGCATGTGACACTTTGAGAACCTCATTTCTGCAGCATTTATGGTAAAGAAGTTCCATTAATAGCATAAAAGTTCATAGAATAGACAAGGCTAGACAATGCTACAGCTCATTCCCCTTTTTCTATAACCATAACCCACATACTTAATGCATATTATTGCCCACAGTAGATGGCACACCTATGCTTTCCCAAATTCTTATTCAGCAGAAAGCATAAGAAGAATTCTTGTTTATGCACTATAACCCTTACGCATAACATAGAAGTCAGGCCTGATACCTAATAACCTATATCTGTTCTTTGTGCCTGAAACACAAAGTTTGTATTAATTCTGTTCAGAATCATCTTCAAGTAAATTCTTTGACCTTGAAGGGAAGACACGCTTTCCAGATTAGTTTGACCAACAAAAATCAAAGAGAGGAGTTGGTTCTTTAATTGTGCTATCACATATTGCCAGATGTTTTGCTGTGTTATAATAATCAAAGGATCAGCTTGTTCATAGGAATATGTCATGTCAACATATTGCAAAACGATTCTCTTGCATGATGGAAGTAATAGTGTTAGAGATTCGGGTCTCACAGGTCACTTTTTTTGCTTACCTCCGAAAGACACAAGGCAAACTTATAAAGCAAGAGGAGTAGTGGTTACACGTTTCTGAGGCACCAGTAGCTGCATTGGTGCCACAATCATTTCTGTTAGTTATTTTCCTTGCATATAGGCCCACTTGCATTTGCAGTTTCCAGTTTTATACTACTGTTAGTTATAGCTGCAATGTATTTAAAGGCTAGGAGGAAATTGAAATAAGCAAGACAATTATTAAAACAAAGATGAAAGGTTTATTGAGATCTTGATTTCTCTCTCTATTTGAGCTCTGCAAGATCCGTGAGTTCTCTTGTTAATTGAGGTCTCAACCTATCCCATAACTCGATCCAAGTTCAGGACCGTAACAAATAGCTTCTTGTATTGTACATCTAGTAGTAGAGAGTTCGAGGGGCAACGTGGAATGTGCGTTATTTGAACTTGAAGTAGATGTAATTGGAATGATATTCCTGCAGATAAGTTTTTTTGGAGTGATTCCATGTATTAAGAATTTAAGGTTCTTAAACTCCACTAGTGATTCCTGATTCACAAATGTTAGTGCTGTGTAACCCTCTGCTTTATTTTTTCCTGATAGACCGTGCCCGATATTTTACCTTGTGCACTTAGAAGCATGAGGCATTTATCTTTGCACATGACTAATTTTTTGCTTTTGCTTTATTGAGCAGTATATCTTAATGTTATCTTATGATATTAGCTTTTGAGCTTATCTTTGTAGTATATTTACTATTTGAACTGTAAGGAGAAGCATGAGAAAGCTTCCATTGTTTCACCATCCGTTGGGGGATCTCAATCGATTTTAATTGTTAGACTACTTTTGCTGGATATGTAACAGACAAGAGTCGTTCATATTTGTGATGCAACCTTGACAAAGAGATTGGTCGAATTTGAGAGTACAGAATCTGCAAATTTAACGGTACGCTATCAGTGACCTAGTATTACATTAACCATGACCTAGGCTAGAGGACAGTATTATTACTATGATGGCATCATATCTGTATTCGTTCTCTTAACTTTGTTTCTGTTGATTTCTTGAATGTTTTTAAATCCTTTTCCTTTCTAAAGTGAATGCATTTTTTTCAAGTTATTTGATTAACAAACTTACAAAATATTGTTATAATATCTGTTATCAAGCCAAATTTGAATCTAAGAGCAATTTTTCACCTCGTCAAATCTTATTTGTCTTGATCTTTCCATCGACTGAGTATTGAAATTCAATTTAACAGATCTTATTCAGAAAATTAGGTGTTCGATCCCCGAACTTGCTTAGTTGTCCAAACATCTTGTTCTGATGCTATATCTTTTAAAGACTCTGAATATTTTTTCTGTAATTGTTTTCTTTTGCTCGATTCACTGTTTCTCATGTAGAATAGGGATAAAGAATCATAAGCTGTGGATATGATTTCTTGACTGCAATGGCAATCAAATTACAACAATTGCTATTTTCCTATTTCATCAGAAAAGTTATTACTGTTTGCTTGAGGAATTCCTTCTTTTGTGTCTGTAGTTGTATATTTCTCTTCTATATTCTTGAAAGCAAATCCTTCTGTAATTTTAGATCGAGGAGTTGAACAATGAGGCAAGGGAATATGAAGAAAGTATGCCAGCACAAAAATCAGATTGTGGGTTAAAGGAATCTGACAACCAAGAATTGCTCTGTGTGCATAAGCATGAGAACACAGGCTGCCAACCTTATGAACATGGGCTTTGTAAGATTTGTTATGATGAGGTGCGGTGTAGCTTCCTTCATCCTTTCATTCCACTTAGGTAATTTTACTTTTAATTTGTGGTTCATGGTTCAACTGATTGGTGCAGTTCATTGAAGTTTCTGGAGGACTTGAAGGAAGGGCAGATCCACCGGCATTCCAGCATGCCGAGAGGGAGAGAATGGCCAAAGCATCTGCTGAGCAGGATGCTAATCACTCAAGTGTACTTATCTCGCTTTGCCAAAACTCAAATAACAGTAAATATTTGAATGCATCAGTAGCATTATCTACTTGCCAAATCCATGAATTTAATCTCTATGGTATTCTTGTAGCTTTAGGTATGCAATAACTTTCTTGAGTGAGTATTTTAGGGCCTCCATCTATTAGTTCGAGTTCTTGGGTGGGTTGAGTTTTAACATGGACACATGGTAACATCCGTTTGTCAGGTTTGTCTCCATACTTGAACCTCTCTGCCATCTAGTTATCGGGCTAAAGGCCCACGTGCAGGCCAGGTCTGCACGTGAGGAGGGTGTCAAGGTCCCACATCAATGTGGCACTCAATCTCACTTTCAGACTCGCATGTAGATCCTAACAGATCTCCCCTTCCATAATGAATTTCATGTAATCTCCCCCTTAAGCCCATACCGCCTTGAACAATCACTACTACCCCACGTGCTTGCCCGTTAGGAATTTATGGCATGATCTCTCTCGATCTGGCCAACCTAACCAGATTGATACCAATTGTTTATTTAAAATGGAGCACTTGTCAGATTTTCACAACTAAAAGGTCAACCATGTTATAGTTGGGTGTACCTTTAGCATTTACAAGTAACTCTTTTCTCTTATATTCTGTGGGTTTATATCTCAACAATCTTTCTCATGTGTTGTGTACACGTGGGATTTCTTCAACACTCCCCTTCACGTGTGGGCTTTATCTCTTCATCACAAGGGGGTTGAGATGCGGTGAAGCCCAAAGTACATGCCCAAATCAATCTGACTCTGATACCAAGTAAATTTTGGTTTTAAATAGGACACTTGTATATATGTTAGGGGTTCCTAATTGGAGTCCCACCTAAAAAGTCGAACTGATAGGTCGAGGCCCCTAGATGCTTATCACAAGTGGCAAAGGATCCACATCTTCTCGATGTAGGACCTTGACATCCCTCATGTGCAAGTCTGTCCTGCATGTGAACCGTGGGTCTCTAGCCTGATAACTAGATGACATTGATGGGTTCAAGTATGGAGACAAATCAAGCTTTGATACTATGTTAAAGCTCAAACCACCAAAAAGTTCGAATTGATAGGTGGAGGTCCAAGATGTTTATCAAGTGACAAACGGATCTATATCTTTTCGATGTGGGACCTTGACACATGAATATATTAAGTTATTAATTAAATTCGAGATATGTATAAGGTAGAATTAATTAGTGTAAAGACTAGTGTGGGAAGAGGTGCCACAAAAGATTTTCCTATATTGTTAGGATTGCATCATAGATTGATTCTATGTCCTTTTCTTTTTGCCTTGCTCATTTATGAACTTATTAACTCTCCTCAAGATAAGGGTCTATGGTTAATGTTATTTACAAATGATATAGTATTAGTTGATCTGTTGATGAGAGTAAATATAGATAAAAGAGAAGTTTTAAAACAAGAGAGTTAGGAGTAGGTTGTAAATCTTCCATTGTCTTGATGTTGGTTCCTGATAAGATATGGAAGTAGAAAAATCCATGTTCTTCTAAACAGTCCAGTTAAGCATTCTGGAGGTGCTGTTTGGCCCTCAGTTTGGTTGGCTGTGGGGGTAGAATTAACTACATGAATTGTTTGTGTTCATACCACATATTTCTTATGAGGAAAAACAGATAATTATCAGTGATTATTTACAAATAAAACTTCGATAATTTGAGGGAAGGGGTATGTCCAGAAGGGGAGAACATTTGTACTTTGAGATATTCCTGTCAGGCCTTCTATTTTATTCCGACTGCCACTTCTTTTGCTAGCTTGAGAGAGAACCAGACAGCCAGGACAAGTGCGGAACTGAAAGATTGTCCAGCCAAGAGCCTGATAGTTCTGGTAAGTTACATATTTTATTCTGATACTTATCTTACAAAAAATGATTGACAAGCTTTCTGAAAAATACAAAATTTTAGGGCCTGCTGCAGATCAGATGGATGTTAATAATGGTGACTATGATAATCCACGTCAAGATGACAGTAATACTGCTTGTGGTGAATCAGAAATCTTTACAGATGTAGATGATCTCGAGGTACATGAATTTATATCACATACTGTTTTGCTTGGTGTGTTAGATGTGACAAAAAATGGAAAACAAGTTCAAATAAAATCAATCGTCTATCTAATGTCTAATCGATATCTAATGTTTATTTTTTGTTTCTCTTAATTGTTCCCATCTTTGATCTGATTCTTTATTCAGAATTCCAAAACAAACAAGTGACTAAAAGAACTTTCTTGTCAACCATACCTTTCACTTTATTTGCCTGATCCCAGATCCAAGTCTTGTCCATAGCCATTTAAGATTCATACACCATTCTATGACTTATAAATACTGAGTTTTGGGTATTGGTCTTGTTTCTGTATATAATTTGCTGCAACCCTTTCAAACTTCCTCTTATCTTAACTGTACTTCCAGTTCCCTAAACTTAAGTATCTCCACTCTTTTGTCCTCTTGGAAAATTTCTATATGTATATGTCGATTGCTAGATCCACTGGAACTACATGCTGTGGATATTTGTGCCTTACATTAGAAGAGTAAGCTAGAACTGGTGAGATAGAGTAGTGGAGATGTATGAGAAGAAGAACAAATATGATGTAGATGAGTATCAGCCTAATATAACAGTGGGCGAGGGTTACGTGGGAGTAACTTTCGATCTAATGTCTTGATAGTGAAGTAAATAAAGAAGAAAGATGACAAACACAGGTTGATGTCCCATCCGTAACTATTTAAATTTCTATTTTGATCTGTTAGGTTATAAATGTTTATGATAGTCTGTTTTCCATTTCTCAATTGGTTCATCATATTCATGCTAATAGCTAACTCTGTGTTTCATCTTACGCATCTGATAGCTAACTTTATGTTAACATTTCCAATTGGTTGACCTACTACTCTTATTCTCATATTTATGCTGATTGCTAAGCATGTGCATTGTCTTGATTTGTTTATAGACACTTTCGGATTGCTGCTAAAAACATGATATGATTCACAGGTTGACGTATACCTCATCCATGACGAGGAGGAAAAGCGTATCAAAAAGACGTTTTGGGAAAATATGAACCGCGAGTATCTTGAGGTGATATACGTGTCAACATTTCATTACCTTTACTTCTAGTAGTTTATTTCATGGCTGACATATAGTCTTGATACACGGGGAACATAAAAAGTTTTATACAACATTTCTGGATGTGACATGCTGGAAGAGCTTCTGTTTAATATATTATTGGTCATTTTAAGGTTTCTGAAACTATTAATTTCTTTCTTGTATTTCGAACAAATCAAGGAATAGATTATGAATATAAATTCTTTTTTTTTTTGAGAAGTATGAATATAAATTCTTAAAGTTAAATGATTTGAATAGTTTCTGTTCATTCATCTAGTAAAAACTACTTTATTACCCTTTATTTTGTAGCTAATTTGCAACGATCTCACACATGCCATACATCACCAATTTGTTCTTCCATAGGTTCTAAGCGCAATTAAGTTTCTTATGAGCAATATTAAACACTTCTTTATCAGACTTCTACTCTGAATTCATAGTGGTAATTAATTGTATGCATGCCCGTTTTGTGTTTCAGTGCATCTTTGTTGAGAAAAGTTTGTTCAAGATACAATCATTTTGGTCGTGTGGATAATGGAGGACCGTGAGTCTCATTGGTACTAAGGATGTCTTCTACACTGACATTAATCGTATGGATGCCCGCTTTGTGTTTCAGTGTATCTTTGTTGAGAAAAGTTTGTCCAAGATACAATCATTTTGGTCGTGTGGGCAATGGAGGACTGACTGGACCGTGAGTCTCATCGGCATTAACGATGTCTTCTACATTGACATTCAATGCACTCCACTAACTAGACTGAATTAATTGTCTCCTGTCTCCCCACCACTTGTACTTCTTTGTGGTACATGTCGTTTTGGCCTCATTGGAGTTACGTCTGGCCCGTATGGGGGAGCACATGATCTTCCAAATTATCCAACCCAGGATTGGAACTGTCAAATGTGCCCACGAGATTAGGATGTAGAGTCTGCTCTGTTTCCGGAACATAATTAGTTGTCACCTCGTTACACGCTTCACCTTTCCTACTTGTTAAGGTCGAACGGTAGTCCACATTCGGTTCCCTCTTTGGAACATGACTTGATTTTGTTTGTATAGGGGTCGGTCAGTGGTCCACATTCGGATCCTTCTTTAGAACACAACTTGAGTTTGTAGGTATCTGGGTCATACTATAGTCCACATTCGTTGCCTTCTTCGGAACACAAACTTGAGTTTGTAGGCATCAGGGTCGGACAATAGTCCACATTCAGTTTCTTCTTATAAACATAACTTGAATTTGTAGGTATTGAGTTAGGACGATAGCCCAAATTCGCCTCCGTCTTCGAAGCACATATTAAGTTTGTATGTATTGAGGTAGGACGGTAATCCATATTCAAGTCCCTTTTCAA
>JAYMSU010000677.1:0-12617 GCA_036897765.1 Erodium chrysanthum | reverse complement strand
CTTATGCATTGATGCTGGCTAGTTCAAGCTTGTTGAAGCAAGTTACAGAGCACAGGCTCCCCTTGCAGCTCCGAATTGATATTCGTAATATTCTTGTTTCCTTTAAGAGATTATCTGTTAATACTGCTAGGAAATCTTGTGATGCACTGCTGACGTAGCATATTAGCTTATTTTCTGTAATCTCTTTGGGTTATATATTATGTATGATACTTGTTGAAAGTGGAAAACTTTTAGTTTTAGGACACGAGTTGCACTCAAATGTTCCACTTTATTGTTCCTTCACATGCCATTTTTTCTCTTTCTATAACTGACCAACTGCACTTTGTGTGAAGGAAATTATCTTATGATCTATCTGGCCCGCAGAGGACCTGACCTGGAAAGTTTTGTAGTTGGATCTGTAATTCAACTGTTTTGTCGAGTTACTAAGTCTGCATGGTTGGATGATGACAAGTTCAGGGAAGTATTAGTAAAAGAGACAGTGAATTTCTTGAATCAGGTAATGTGGCTTCTGCATAAATGAAACAATGCTTTTCAATATAGTCAAAATGGGATATTCTACGACACACCTATTTCATGGTGTATCTTGAACATGTGTGTAGTGCTTCTTATGATGGCCAGTTCTAACAGTTTATGATGACATTGTTGTGTGCTGGTTGAGTGGCTGTAGTGTTTGTTGTAACAATTATTATGTGCTTATGGTGTGGTCTAGTTGATTATTTTCATTACTGTTTGCGGAAAAAGGGTCATGAGGGAACTCAAAAGTCTCCAGTACTTATATGTATTCCATCTTAACGCAAGTTTACTCAATAGGATTCCATCAAACCATAGAAGCATCAATAGCTAAAGTGCTTTGGATGCTTATTGTTTCGTTGTTATGGTTTCTTAAGTTGTTAGGCTTGGCTGAAGGCAGACAGGTTGTTGTACATAAGCAATACCTCTTGCAACCAGACATTTTAATTACTAAATTGTAATATATTAGAGATATTTCTTGCTAATGTATCTCATTGCTTTCACCAGGCACCATGTCATTATGCGATTGGTTTAAAGATGTTAATTCAACTTGTTTCTGAAATGAATCAGGTCAGTTTTGCCAACATGGCAACATCTAGCTAACAGTTTCTCTGTTAAAATGATTAATATTATGTTACACATGAACTCTAGTTCTTTCTTAAAGTAGCTAAAATGGCAAATCCATTCGAGGATCCATGTGTTGGTCTTGATGGTGTCTTATCTATATCTACAATAGAGCTTGTTACTTTTTTTTGATATCTACATTAAATTAGATGGTAGATTGGATACAAGTTTGAAACTGTCTTAGTTTAGAGGCACATGAGTGGACCAGTTGCATACTGTAAGGTTAGTTAAATATTTTCATCTTCAAACAGTAGATTATTTTCTTTTTTTGCACATTCTCTTATCAGTCACAAAGGAAGCTGTCATTTTGTTGTTCATCCTCTTCCTCTTCCTCTTGTATAAAGTTATCAAGTGATATCTACATGTTTATCTGAATATTAAATACTTCATCCATCACATGACTGAAACAAAAGGACGGTCCACCTTCTACATAAGGTTCTACATTGTTTAGTTACCATTTTGTTGCTTTACCTAAGTTTTTTTTTTTGTAAAGTATTCTTTGGAAAGTATATGCTTGCATTGTACAGATAAACTGTTTTCTGTGCTATTGATTTATTTTTTATTCATGTTTTTTCCAACTTATACAACATTTTATCACCCATTTGAGTATTTTCTTGGTCATTTCTTTTTGGGTAGTGGATTTGCATCTAATCTAAAGCCATTGCATACTTACGCTATTGGCATTAAACTTCTGAATTTTATTGTTTAGTTTGGTTTAAAATGTTACACATATGTATCAGAAACCATGCTTTTAGTGATGAGTAGACTTGACATTGCTTTAGTTAGGGCTACATATTTTCTATTCTAATAATCTTATTAATGGCTATAATATGTGATTATTGATAAATAACCTTCAATATTTTTTGATGCTTGCTTTCCCCCTTCCTCTTTTTTTCCCTTTCTTAATTTGTTTCCATTTTTATGGAACTAACTGACTTTTCCCCCTTAAAAATGTTTTGATTACTGAAATATGTTTTATTACTTCAAAAATTATCAGCCTTATCCAGGATTGCGTGCCTCATATAATCGCGGAGTAGCTAGCTCTTTTAGGGATCAGTGTCTTCTTCAAATTTTCCAGACATCCCTCTCCTCACTCTTTCAAGTAAAAGACAATGGTAATGATGAGATTTTTTTATTGAAGTTATACTTACACATTCTGAGATTAGTGGTTTTGTAGGCCAGCTTTATGTTTTTCGTTTTTCAGTACTTAGTTTATACTTTTTCACTGTGTATCATGTTTACAAATATTACAGTTGGAAGCAAGTTGCAGGAACTGGCTCTTTCACTGTCTCATAAATGTCTGTCATTCAATTTTATGGGGATGGTATGTGATGAAAGTTCAGATGAGATTGGTACTGTTCAGGTATTTTACAGATTTTTGTGGTAGATGCTGTTCTCCTGATTCGTTCCCTAAGATGCCCACCAGCATATTTTCTCTTCGGTTTTGGTGTTTCTGGCTTTCAAGTGTATTCCATGGAGGTGTGTTCATGCAGATTCCATTCTCCTGGAGGCCAGTCATGGAGGATCCCTTGACACTGAAGATCTTTTTTGATTATTATGTAATCACTCAGAACCATTTCTCAGAGAAGGTGGTAAATTATCTTTTAAGAAACTTTCTGTTTCCCATTTTATTTGTGATGTGCAAAACATATAATTGTGATGGTATTTCATTAAGTTACATCCTAGGTTATCACCAATCAGTTCGAAGGTTGCTATTGCTGCTATACTCTTGACTATTCTCTTCGGATCTCTTTACCATTCTTATACTGTTCACCTGAACATTTATTTATACTTTTGCTTGATTGATTTTCCACTTTTTTATAAATCACAACAGAACTTATGTAATATGCACATCTTGATTAATTGATTTTTCTATAATATATTTGGTTCTTTATTCTCTCCTTAGTTCCTAAAATAGTAAACCTTTCGTGTTTGAACTTATGTAATATGAAAGCTTTGATGAAATGAAGTTCTAGCTTATGCACTTTGTAAGTCTCACTATCTCTTGATGTCCAGGCTTTGGAGTGCTTGGTGTTATTGGCTTCTGTGAGGCATTCATTTTTCATAGGTGAAAGAACACGCATCGAATTTTTTACCCACATAGTGACTGGAACCCAAGAAATTTTGCAAACTGGAATAGGTAAACATTACCCTTTGGCAGGTCTAATTTTTCATCTGCGAGGCAAACTACCATATTCATGTTACTTCAAGCTTGATAGGGTTGGCATTCATATTGCTTCCCATTTTTGCTTGGGCTACAGGTCTTGCTGATCATTGCAATTATCATCTGTTCTGTTGTCTTCTTGGACGCCTGGCAAATTATCAGGTCATATACTGTCTCTTGTGAAATTATTTATACATCTCATGCATGTATATTTATATATCTGTATGCTTATCTACTATCTGTGGTTTGTAGCTTGAACCCAATGGTCATGTAAACATTTGAATATGATGGTTGCAAAGACCTAAATTGTATTATTCTACTTGATCATATTTATAGAAAGTGAATGAAGTGAATCAATGGAATAAAATGATACATGTTTGAGGCTATCTTCTTTAGTGAAGGGATGCAAGTACAAATCACATATTGTTCTTGTAAAATCCATTGTTGCCATAATGATGCTTTGGATGTCAACACCCATTACCAATAGTAAAGGGACCCACGGTTGTAGAATGGTGATGCTCACTCAGGCATGCAGCTTTGTATGAACTGTCATATTGAGTTGTTTAGGTGATAGTTATTTACGTTATATAACTTCTAGTTCAAATTTGAGTTGCCAAGGGAAGGTATTCTATCCCTTACTTAGGCCAGATTTCACCAATATATGATGTTGTTCAGCTATAGTCGGTTCCAGATCTTTTGTCAATTGCAGTAATGAAGCTTAGTTATCCATGCAGCTTTTGGAGTTAAAGGAATGCTTTATTATTATTATTATTATTTTGATCATTCTGTTAACCATCAGTTGCTTCATGGCTCACTGAATCTAGACCCTTTCTTTCACCATCCTTTTCATTTGCAGTTTTCTTAAATATGAAATTTTGGCTTTCTTGTTCTACCAACAATTACCAGATTCTCATCTTTTCTTTCTTGTTCTTAGCAAATTGTATGCCACCCATGCTTTGATCTAATTAATAACTAATGGTACAGTTATCAGAGCTTGTGAATATTGAAGGCTATGGTGATTGGATGCGTTTAGTAGCAGAGTTTACCTTGAAGTCTCTCCAGTCTTGGCAGGTTAATTTGTTATTACATTGTCCAAATAGGGTTGTTGAATAAATATAGTTTTGGCTCCATTGTATTTGTAGAAGTCTAAAGTCAAACGTTGAATAAAAATAGGGAAAAAAAGTTACATAGGTTAACCATTTCGTTGCAGAGCTCGACAACTCGATTTAAAATTCTACATGGTATGGTAGCAGCTTGGCTAATATGAGGGGAGTGTTGAAGTGTCACACGTTGAAAGAAAATGAATGTAGTGACCACTTTGATATAATAGTTGATCCCTGTACTTTTGTGTTGTAATAAGTTTAACATGGTACCAGAGTCTTGTTGGAAAAAACTTGTGTATTAACTTGATGTCAAATTCTCTACCCTACTTAAGCTTCTTTTTCTATTTCAACATGGTTTGACCAGTGGGCCAGCGACAGTGTTTACTATCTTCTAGGGTTATGGTCAAGATTGGTAAGATTGCGTATGTGAAGACTCCCAAACCAACCCTGATTGATGAATATATACCAAAGATAATTGAAGGTTTTGTTTCTTCAAGATTTGAATCTGTGCAGGTAATTTTACTTAGCTGGCCAGGTTATGTATGGAATTTCATTCATGCAAACTAAATAAGTTATTTTAATGCAGTCTGAGTTATTGGATGAACTTATAGAGAATCCACTTGACAATTGGGAATCTCTCCAATATCAGCTTGAGTTCTTTCCACATCTTTGCAGATCTCAGGTTTGGGACTTACATCTGACCTCCATTATACTTTTGAAAGCTAGAAGTAGAGCATTTTTAATAGTTTCCAATCTCTTGAATTGCAGTATGAAACTTGTAGCAAGTATATAGTGAAGACTATGGATCCAATTATGCGGGTATATATGGTATAGTAAGTTTCTCAGAAGTGTGTGTACCTATTAAGGCAGTTCTGGAAATTATTATCATGATTCTGGTTCGTCAAGCATAGTATCTTGTCTTGTGCAGGAAGGAGTGAACATGTCACAATTTGCGAATAGTAATGAACTTAGTGTTACTGAAGCAAAACTCGCTTGGATGGTGCATATCATTGCTGCCATTCTTAATACAAAGCAAATTCTTGCTTCTGGGTATTGCTGTAACTATTTCTGATTACAAAGACATCTGAGGATAACTTAATTTTCAACTGATCTTGTTTTGCTCCTCTTGCAGTGGTGAATCACAAGAGCTACTTGATGCAGAACTCTCAGCACGTGTTATGCAGCTGATTAGCATCACTGATAGTGGATTATACAGTCAGGTATATCAACAAGAAAATGATGCCACATTTATTTACTTTTATTATGCCTTCTCATCCAACTTGAAATGTCAGTTTTATTGTAGAAAATCTCTGGTTGCTACATGAACTTATGTTCAAATAAGTACTAATATTTATCATAAAACGTATCTCTGGTTGAAATGTCAGTTTTGATGTCTATGATTCATTATACATCATCAAAGCAATCAAATAAGTAACTATTTTCTATCCTGGCTATTTCTATCTCCATACGATCTTATTCCAACAATACTTATGCACTTATTATGTGCTTGCTCTTCTTGTTAACTCACTCGTGACTGAACACCACTCTGTCCTAATCTATACTGTCAATATGTTCTACTCAGTGTTGACTTATTTTATTGTCCTTTTATTAGTGCATGTTATAATTTGCATTGGCTATTGTTTTTTGAACATGCATTTTAACATTATCTCCCTCCATTACTCTGGTTGGTGATGATTTTTTTCTTATGTCCATTTTAATTGAAACAAAGTCTTCCTCTTTCTATCAAAAAAAGCCTTCTTCTTTAAACTCAAAGAAGTATTGTTCTCTTCCTCTTTATTTTTATTTAACTCTTGGAATCTAGCAGAGATATGATGAAATAGGCAAGCAGAGACTTGATCATGCTATCCTCACCTTCTTTCAGCATTTTAGGAAGTCCTATATTGGTGATCAGGCTTCCAAGGTAAAAATGTTGCAGTTCAAAATTGCTTTCAGTGATGTTTTTTCTTCTTCAGAAAGTTTTATCAACATTAGGTTCTACTTCTGTTATAGCAGTTATTTGAACGGTTATCTCAGTTTCTCTGTCTTCATGATGATTTACTACTGTTGAATGCTATTGCTGGGAAGATGGTTACAAACCTCAAGTCTTATACAGAGGTAATGGTTCGTAATTCATGTTCAGTAACTCTTTGTTTCTGTCCACTTTATATCATATTTACCCCAATGTGCAGTGTGAAGAAGTCTTGGATCACACCTTATGTCTTTTCGAGGAAATGACATCTGGGTAAGTGTTACCTCATGTTATTTCTTGTATATGTTCCTTGTGATGAATATTCAGACAGGCATGCATTTTGTGCAGATTTATGACAAGGAAGCTGCTTTTGAAATTGGATAGCATTGAATTCATGACTTCACATCACAATGTAAATATCTATGTTCAAATAGGTTCTTTTCATAATTAGTTTTGTAAGAAGTATAGAATGGTAAAGAAGCCTTCAATTACTAGCTTAAGCTTTTAGTTGAGTTGGTCTTCTACAATTTCCATGTTTGACATATATAGATATCTTAGCAAGGGCCTGAGCTACGTATGTGTATTTTGTGTCTATTTTAGAAGGAGCACTTCCCTTTCCTTGAAGATCACAGATGTTCACGTAGTAGAACAAAATTTTATTACACAATTGGCAGCCTGGTTTTCACGGAAAGCAGTCATTTGAAATTTAAATTTTCAATGGATTGTCTTCAGCAGGTATGAAAGTCTTAATGCTCTGTAGTTCACATCCAGTGATGTTATTTTTGGCGTAGTTATTTAGATACCATTTTTATCTGCCATTTGTATTTACCAATGTTTGAACTCAAGACCTCACTTATGTAGAAGCAAGCTCGTTACCACTTGGTCCAACTTATGTTGGTAGTTATTTAGATATTACTTGATGAATTTCTTCTTCAACTCCAACTTGTTATGTAGTTATTGTGATTGACAATTTCTTTGTGTTTTATAAGTGTAAAATAAGGTGAGAGAAAGGGATTCATTTTTTTTTATCTGTATAATAGTTTATTGGTATTTTAGTAGTATCTTTATATTGCATTAGATTCTTCATTCTCTAAAAAAATTAACTTAGCAATGGTGGTTATGCCACTTAAGGTCTTTGTCAGTCTAGGAGGTACTCCTGATGCTATGTTCCGATCAGATGCTGTAAAGTATGCATTGATAGGATTGATGCGTGATCTCAGAGGCATAGTAATGGCCACAGATAGGTTGGTAATTAGAAATCTAGTATTTCATGATATTTGTGGACCACTTTCATTGTTCTTATTTTCTGGCTTTTCCATTTTTTCAGTCACAAAACATACAGTTTCCTTTTTGGTTGGCTATATCCAGTACACATGCCTGTTGTCATAAAAGGCATGTCACATTGGGCTGATACTCCTGAGGTAAGGTGCAAGCAACCATTTCCTGATGCATATTCATGCACCTATTTGCATGAAACAAGTATTAATTTTATTCAGTTCATTATTTGGTGTAAATCCAGAGTTTGTTTCTGTATAGAGGGAAGGAACAATGACCTCTATATACCTTTCTTTTCTATGGGATCTCAAGGTAGAAGAACAACTTATATATTTGGTATTTGTGGCGATTTTTAATTTTGAAGTGGCTGCACAAAAGCACACAAAAATGTGTTGATTACCTTTATATTTAAAATTTAGAAAGGTTCTGGCTTGCTATATATAGGATACTATAAGACTGTTCTTGGTTCATTTATATAAAAGCGTAATGTCGTGTAATTCCTGTGTGAAGTTAAAAAATGTAGCTCATGTATAACCCCTGTGTGGTGGCGATTTTTGTTGATAGGTTTAATTAATATCATATGCTGTATGTAGAATTTAACTTTCCCTTTCTATTGTAAAATGGATATGTTACACAAGAATGTGATACAGGTGACAACCCCTTTGTTGAAATTCATGGCTGACTTAGTGTTGAACAAATCCCAAAGATTGATTTTTGATACGTCATCTCCTAATGGTATATTGCTTTTCCGCGAAGTCAGCAAATTGACTGTTTCTTATGGAGCAAGAGTTTTGTCTTTTCCCAATCGAGCAAATATGTATGCCTTCAAATACAAGGGAATTTGGATTTGTTGGAGTATGCTTACAAGAGGTATCCATTCTCTCTCTAACTCAGCACAGTTTCTCACGCTATTTCGTCTTCTTAAATTAGCACTTTTAGTTGCCATCTCTTCACATTTTGTCTTCTTAAATTAGCACTTTTAATTTTACGAATGTTGACCATGCTTTTAATGTTATTAAGAATTCACTAAACGGAACTTTTGACGATCTCATTTTATTCTCACCTTTGTGGTTCATTTTTTACTTGACAGCACTTTCTGGACACTATGTGAACTATGGTGTGTTTGAACTTTATGGCGATAGAGCTCTCATTGATGCTCTTGACATAGCTATGAAGATGGCAGCGTCAATTCCTTTGGCTGATTTACTGGCATATCCAAAGGTACAATTTCTGATTTACTAAATCAGTGATTATTTTTTATCTTTTTAGGAGAGGGTTGGGAGTGTCATGTGATTTTTAGTCACTCAAATTTTAAATATCTGTATCTCATCTGTTTGTCCCGCTAATCTTCATCAACCTTGTGATGAATGTGAGTTTATATTACACTGAATACTCATCTCTCTTGGAACTTTTGTCATTACCTTTCTTCTGAAAAAAATATCTTTTTTCCCAGCTCACAAAAGCGTACTTTGCGTTGTTGGTGGTTCTGTTTAAAGACCATTTAAGTTTCATTCTGAATATGGATCAAAGCTGCTTTATGTTTATTGCTGGATCGCTTGAAGCTGGCCTTAAACAATCAAATGTAGATATCTCAGCTCAGGTTTGCATAATTCTCTCACTTCACCGTTGCTCTTCATTTGCTGGTTTTCAGTAGATGAGATAGTTATTTGAAAGTATATGATTATGGCATTTATATTTGATTATTGATTACTTCTAATAATACAATTGTAATATCTATGGCAGTGTGCATGTGCTGTGGGTTGTTTGGCAACTTACTACTTTAACCACATAACGGATGTAGAATCTATCACTTCAACAGCTGCTCTCAATCTTGCTCAACGCATGGCGAATCTCCCCGATTTATTTCCAAAAGTAAGGTGGCTACATTCAGCTATATATCGACTAAAGTATCATAGTGGCATCCAAATTTTCAGGATTTTTCTTGCATACATGTATCTCATTTAAGTTAAACTGAAATTGACAGCTTTTATTACCACTCTTGTGCATTCCAGTGTAGTACTGTAGTGGATGTACTAAATCTTTGTTTCATTAAGCCTGTTGCATGCACTGATACAGACATTTTGCTTCTTTTTCAGATGTTGGAATCTCTCTTCGAGATTGTTTTGTTTGAAGGTTCTGTCAGCCTGTGGGATGTAAACAGGCCAATACTGAGCTTGATACTCATTAACGAAGAGGTATACTATTTTCCTTTTGGTCCATTATGTTTGATTAACTATTTCTGTCATGTTTCCTGAGCTATACCCATACCTTTATTGATTATTTATGAACAAGAGTGTGCTAATCCAACATAATATATATACTTCATCTTAATAAATCAATGCATGAACCAGTACAAATCAACAACCCATCAACTAAACATGAACCATCTTTTTCATTTCAAGGCCACAGTAAATGTGCACCAACTATTTATTTGTATCACAAGTAGTTAGATTTTTATGTTCTATCCTAGAGTTGATTTTAATGGCGATTAAACGATTTCCTGCAGATGTTCACGAGTATAAAAGCTCAAATTTTGGCTTCACATGTAAGTCCATTACTCTCTACTTAGTCATCATTATTAATTGCTGCTTGTATATAGAGAAGTCATGCCTTTTGGATTTCCAACATGATAAAAGTAATCCAGGTTTAGATTGATATTGTATTTGGTTCAAACTAATGCTACATTCCATGGCGGTGCAAGTGCAATCTAAATATAGTTGTTTGTTGGAGTAATTGTCTAGGAAGTTCTATGCTAGTTTTTATCATTAATACTTAATAGTGAATGCTCCAATCCATTTAACAATTGCAGTGTTTTTTCTGGGAAGTGTTTATGTTCTTAGGATGTCATGGGTGCTTAGTGTGCAGAGTTTTTTTTTTTTGAACTATAGTGTGCAGAGATTTAATGTTGTTAAACTTGTATGTTTCTCTGATGTTTATCCTTTTCCGAATGACAGTTAAGAGACCAACAGCAGGAACTTTCCCGGTGTTTTGACAAACTTATGGAAGATATAAGTCGAAGCTTAAATACAAAGAATATGGACAAGTTCACACAAAACCTCTCAAGATTCAGGAACAATTTCCAAGCAAGATGACTTGGAACTATATCTGGCAGGGCCAAAGGAGCTCATGTTTGTAAAACATTTCAGTACATTCTACAGCTCAAAGAAGAGCGAGAAAGCGCCTTAGTGCTTCATAGTCTGACGTATTATTAGTTACTACTACTAGAAACCAAAACAAAAGGTAGAGAAAAAAGAATGTATAGAATGGCAAAAAAGAGAAGAGGAAACATATAATTGACTACATAGTTTTCAAGGAATAGTTAGTAATGGTACATAACATTACTAAAAACATATTTTCAAAAAAAAAATGTCTTTTGAGGTATTGAATGTGGCCATATATAAATGTCATTGAGATTCAAATTCTCTCCTTTATTTGGTTATCAGCTGCTGAATTTTAGTTGGTTCTTTTTAATGTGCTTTGTATCTTATGTTTTGGGCATGCAAGTCAGGTTTGCACATAGAGGATACAGGATAATCAAATCAATACATAAGCAACAATTATCTAGTTAGGGATGCAAGTGATGTTGTAGACTAACTTTTCAATTGGACATTTTACAGGGATCAAACTAATCAAAAAGATTTTTACAAGATCTATCACATAATGTTTGCTCCATTTGAACATTTTACTCACATATATTATCAACAAAACTATAGACATTATAATTCTTTTTCGGCAGTGGAAGCCATGACACTCACTAATTCTGATTCAGCATGGAATCTAAATCCATAGGCAACGCAACCCTCTTCCGCATCAATGTTTCTATAGCTGGACAACACCTCTTCCGACCACCTCTTGGCCTTGATCGGAATTGTTCATCAGCTTCCTCAAAATCACCCTGAAATAGTAAATGCATCACTCATCAGTTCAATTAGTCCTTAAAAACTAAAATAAATGCACAAAAATATTGAATGCCCTAAGGTACACATCAAAGGACTCACATTAGTGTAGACGTGCTTTCCAGTTTTTTCATGGTTGTCTCTTACATGCTTGTATGCAAATCTCTGGTTGCAGCCAGGAAAACCACAGGAAAATGGTCTGAGCTCAAGATGCACAGCTTTTACATGCATATGAAGATTAGATTTCTGCACATAGTGATAAACAACATGAGTAAAATATAAAATCATGAGCAAATGGTAATTTGCTCCAGGTTTGATGACACTTACAGTTGAAAATGTGTGATGACACCCCTTGAATTCACATTTAAATTTCTCTGACACTAGTTCTTGTTCATGTGTGCGTAGGTGTCGCTTAAAATTCTTCTGTAACTGCTCGGTTCCACATATCTCACAGATCCTATATCGGTGGCAGGACTGGACATGAGCCTTAAGGCATTCATCATTTGTAAAATGCCCCATGCACTCAGCACATACTGTCTCAACACAGTCCAGTTTAACTGCAGCAGCATAAACTTCAGTTAGATATTGTTCACATCTAGGTTTCCAAATCAAAACATTTCATCTGCAAAGAGTGAGCATACACTACGTATTTAGATAAGTAAAGTGACTTACCATGAGAATCCTCATGTTTTCGCAACTTGGATTCGTATCTGAAAACCTTATTACAGCCAGGTTCTGGGCAAGCATACTGCTTTTCCTTGATACTGTCAGTAGGTTGTGAATCATTATCATGAAACTCTTTCACATGCCTCTTCATGTTAGCTTGGTAAGCAAAGGTACCACTGCAACCATCAACTGGACACTTGAATAATTTTCCTTGGTGCTGAAGAAGATGACGGTTCAAATGGTCTTTTCTTCTGTAGCTGGCTTGACAGTCATCTATGGTGCACCTATACTTTCTCTGTTACAACCAAACATATGCACTTTAACACACCCAGCTTCGAGAAAATGAGAAGGCACCTCACTTTCAAGTTTCAATTCAGTAGATAGTCAGTCATCAAACCTTATTACCAAGT
>JAYMSU010000676.1:0-12622 GCA_036897765.1 Erodium chrysanthum | reverse complement strand
CAGGAAAAGAATTCCACCAGTTATTGGGTATCTGTTATGCCTTCTGGTCGGAGAGCACTCGGATCCATCACGAGGGGTTGCGTAGGGACACAGCTCGGATTTTCCTGGATATTCAAGGATGGCTAGGGGACTTTGTCTCTCAAAACGCTTCGCCGACAGTTGTTGGGGTGTGCATCGACAACATTGGGATGGTCTCCACCCCGATGGGATCTATGGAGCTTAACGTCGATATCAGGGTGTGCAGCGACAATATTGGGCTAGGAGTCGTAGTCCGGGATCATGAAGGGTACTTGATTTTGACCCGTACTGTTTTTCTAGAGGGGGCTTTGACTCCTCCACGGTTGAGTGCTACACTTTCCCTTATAGACTGGGGCTCTGTATATAGAGAGAGTTTGAAGAGTTGCTGGTGGAATCAGATACGCAACTCTTGATCTAGGACCTGGAGCAGAGAGTCTCAGACGGCTACCAGCACCCTATATTGTGGATGACATTGGAGATCTGATGGATGCCCTCCCTCGTACCTTTATCCAGTGGGTAAAACTAGGGGAAAACAGGGTTGGTCATGAGGTGGTAGCGGAGGTGATATGGCTGAGAAGCTCCTCTACTTGGGAGATATATGGACCACTTTAGTTGTCCCATTTCCTAGATATGAACATATCAAATACTTAGTTTTATGTTTTGTCTCTGTATTCGTAAATAAATATGTGACTTAATATGTAATTTTGTACATGAATTATGTAAATTTTGTAAGATGACTTTATTTATTTGTTAAGAGAAGTGTTAATTTGATTTGTTCAATACTTCAATTAATATTTGAATATACATAGCTTAATTCGATTAGTATTCGAATCAAAATAATTTAGTTTGGTTTAATTCGATTAATGTATGAAAATAGTTTGATTATGTAGTACGTTTTAGTAATTGAAAATTTTAAATTGATTATAAAGATTTTGTTAAAATTTAGTCTCTTTTGCTAAAATTTAGCCTCTTATACTATTTGCGTTTTCCAAAAAATAACGCCTTATATATGGTTAGTAATTTTTCTCCTATACTATTCACGTTTTCCAAAAAGTAACGCCTTATAGATTATGGTTATGTTGTGAAATCAAAGATGCCTACTTCGAAAAGTCGTATAATATAACGTTATTTTTTGGGGGTTTTCCCAAGTCAATATTAATTCTCAAATTAAATTATTACAAAATACAGTACAGTCATTGAGGAAGAAGTAATACATATTTTGGAACAGAAGATAATTTGAACATCGATAAAAGATTAATTTGATAAGTACAATTTACTAAATTAAACACAAATGCATCAATCACATAAATAGCAAAGTTCATAAGACCATCAAAACATATATATATATCTTTTGAATATCAGATTTTGCGCCTCAAGAGAGTGAAAATGTTTGTACTTGTGGATGTTTTGTGGAGGGACTTGTTCTGAACGTGCTCTTCCAATTTGTCGCCTAAGAGTTGGAACAAAAGATCGACAATCTCAGGTCCGAAGTGTTTAGCAACGAGACCGCCTAGGAATGCTCTAAATACGGCTTTTAGAAATGAAGCTAATGGTGTCTTCACCTTCTCATAGTTGACGTAGAAGATTTCAACTCTCTCCACACTGAAATGCTCATTTTTCCTTATGACCTCCACCAATTCCTCTTTCCTTGGATAATACAAAGGCACCTTGAAACTGTCCACTTTTTCCTTACTTGTTATTTCCTATCAACAAATCATCCACGAGAAAAATATTTCTAAATAATTTGAAAATCAAATAAAGACAATCGGCAAGAGACAAGTGATAATGAGTGTTCGGTCAAACATTTGTAAAAAAATGAAAAAGACAATAGCACTCTCCTTAGTTTTTGATATAAAATTCAACATCTCCAATCATAATTGTCAAGAGACAAGAGGATGATGAGTGTTCAGTCAAACATTTGTAAACAACACAAAAATCAATACTGTTTGCGACTCGTTCAAAATTTGGTTATAAATGGAAATCTGGTTATAATTGAAGAAAACTACAAAAATGACTTTTTATTTGCAGAAACTCTTCCTGGAGGACTTTTCTTGTCATAAATACACGGTGGCCTTTCATAAATTAGTAAAAAACTACGGATTCCTTCTTTTAACAATAATAACTATGTCAACTTTTACATATCAAATGTCTAAACTACCCCTCACAATCCATTTAGGTTTAGTTTTAAGGTTTAGTTTTGAGGTTTGCAGGGGTAGCTTAGGTATTTTGTAAAAATTCTAAACATTTTCATCCAAATTAACGGAATGTGTAGTTTTTTGCTAATTTATGAAAGGTGACTGTGTGTTTCTGGCATCAAAAGTCACTTAGGATGAGTTTTTGCAAATGAAAGGTGAAAGCGAGTCTTATTGTAGTTATTCCAACATAATGATAATGCTTACTTTCTAAAATAAATATCATTTTTATAAGAAAATGTTTCGAAACATATGTATCCATCAACTTTTTTTTTTTGTAAAGCAGATTAGAGCATCCATAATGGAGGAGTGAGTTGGGTGTGAATCAGGTAAAATTTTGTCTGTGGGACTCGGCAGGTTGAGAGTGCAGGATCAAACATGTTGTTGGATCAGGCAGAATGGACACAATGGTACGGGATCATGCAACAATTAAATTATGAATTTAAATTGATTATATAATTTAAATTATGATAATTTAAATATTTATAGCATTGAACTCAAACATTACATTAACGAGATCAACTACATGTGAAAACCATGTGGAAATCGTGGTCTCAATTAACTATCCGATATCACATAACACATTAAAACAAACCTACATTTTGAAACAAACCCTATATCTAAGAGTCATTGGAGTCGATTGATGAAGCTACGTGGAACGAGGGGATTGGCGGAGACGCGAGAGCAGGACTCAGCCACTCCCCCACATCGTTATCGGATCCGTGTTTCGCTGCTGGTGGACGGGACTCACACGTAAAACTCGTTCCCACTGTGAATTATCTTAGATTCGACCAGAATGAATCACCTTCGGGCTCCTCCAACCCGAATAGGTTCCATGATGTCGGCTACCATGTGAAATAAGTGAATATTGTTTAGTGACCACCCACATAGAGTGTGATGGTTACACCTCTCCTTCTACATCAATTAAGACAGTGGTGAAAAATGGGATCATAATGGAACATTTTTTAAATCGGAAAATAAAAGATCACGTTACCGAGAAACAAACTATTTTCTTGCGTGAATCTGTTAATTAATACGATTTTTTTCCTTTTATTTTCCCAAAAACTCTTATCCAAAGAAGGAAAGAATATTTAAAAATCAAAAACTCGAAAATCAAAATGTTTATCAAAAGATTTTCTTAATGTGGGACTGTGTCTGAGGCAGCGTGCAGGCAAGGCTGTTTTAGGACAAGAAAGTCTTCAAAAGTCCGTTTTTTTTTAGTGAAATCGCAGCTCACTGATCTCTCTCTCTATCCCTTCCTTCGATTTCGTTGTTCCCAATTCAAAAATCTTAGAGACCCTCAGTCTTCGCCGTCTCTCTCTCCGGGATTGACCCTCCATCACCGACCGACCAACCCAGCACGCGTCATCGCTCAGCTGTCTTTCTCTCACTGACTTCACTACCCTTCTATTGAATCTCTCTCTGCTCTCTTGCTTGCTTAACTTGCTTGATATCAATGGATCGAGCTTAATCTATGTGTTATCTATAGACCCATTTGATTTTTTTTGTTGGGTCGATTGATCTATGATTCTTGTGCGTGTAATTACAAATGGGTTCTCTAGAAACGGGGTTTCCATTGAAGAGGGACCATCTTCATCTCCCTCGCTCCAGTTCCTACATCAGCAAGGTCGAGAGGCTCTCCTTCCTGCAGAGGCTCAGATCGAGATTCTCCAGATTCTTGCTTTTCAAGAAGCTTGACTACATCCAAGTGATATGCAGTATTGCCGTGTTCTTCGCCTTCATGGTTCTGTGCCAGATTTTTCTGCCCGGATTGGTGATGAACAAATCTGGGTCGTCACTGAAAGAGGGGGAGATGGGGTTGGGTTCGAGGGAAGCTTTTGGATTTGACCGTCAGCTGAGCCTCGTCGGTCAAATTGCGCGGGGACAGCTCAATGGGTCTTCTGAGATTGCCAGGAAGCAACACCGGTTCGGGTTCAGGAAGCCCCACCTTGCATTGGTCAGTACCATTTCTTCATTTGCTTTTCCCCTGAATCAAAAGACCTTTAGATATGCATGTAGTGATTGCTGTTTGTTTTTGTTTATGTAATTCAACTTCTGGGCTTACATTTTGTTTGTTTGGGAAGGTTTTTGCGGATCTATTGGTTGATCCACAACAGCTGCTGATGGTCACTGTTGCAACTGCTTTGAGGGAGATAGGTTATGAGATACAGGTAATCTCAGTGATTTTTTTCTGGATTTTTGGTGGCTTAGATTCTATGTTTTTCGTGGTTTATTCTAATTCTTCTTATGCTGAAAGATTCTCTTCTAAACTGTCGTGCATATTCCCTTCATGCTTGCATTCTTTTGCCAAACATGCTTTAGGTTAGAAAGCAAGTGAAGAATGTATTGTTAGAAAATGGGATTTATTCAATTAACTTTATTCAAGTTTTTGCATGTAATAAAATGTATAAAATAGTGTATGGTCTATGTTTAAGCAACACAAATTTCCCCATCTATTAGTTTAAGAAGAGACTTCATGACTTCAATGTGAAACTGATGTTGTAACATGTGTGAAAACATTGAAATATTTCATTGGTGGGTATACAAGTAATTAATGTGTATGGTTTGTTTGTGTTTTATGGTGTGGAATAGAGATTGATATATGGGTGGATGGTGTAACAGGATAAAATTATCATCTTAGTATCACAATCTTTTCAAATGTTTATGCAGGTCTTTTCACTAGAAGATGGTCCTGTGCGTGATGTTTGGAGAAACATAGGAGTTGCTGTAACCTTAATTCACACCGGCGAGATGGAAGTACCCGTTGATTGGCTGACGTATGTGTCCCATTATACTATAATCAAAGATTGAAACTTTTGGACTAAATTTATTAAAACAGGTTTTTCTTGGTATGTGTTAGAAGTAATACTCACATAATGATATTGTTAGGCTAGTTTCATTTTATATCCTTGTCATCCTTACTATTGGCTGTAACTTTGAGGCTCTCCTGATTGATGACATGGGTAAAGTTTAATGGTAGTCCAATCTAGATCCCGTTTCTTAAGTATAGTTCATATTTGCTTCTTATTTTGAGTCGTTTCTGTTCTGACTAGACATGATTACATTTATGGGATAGTTATTTTTGTCTGTCTAATGTCAATATATGTTTGTTTGCAGCTATGATGGCATACTTGTGAATTCTCTTGAAGCCAGGGATGTTGTTTCTAGGTGAGATTGAAATTTCTTCGTGCACGAGAAACCTAAAAAAAGTTTTTTTTTGTGCTAAACTTTTTGCTTATATCAGTCATTTTTTTTCAGAGCATATCCAAGGTAAAAGTATACTCTTTTTTAAGCTGATCACATTTAATTTAACGAAGAATCAAATTCTTAACAAAGTTAAAAAAACTTACTTTAATCTCTGTTTTGAGTAATACAGTACACGTTGTTTGATCAGCACATGATTATTGGACTTGAATCTTTGCCAGTACATACCGTATAGAATATGTTGTGTCATACATCTATAATTCGATCAGTACTGAATTATTTTGATTGTCAGTCTCATGCAGGAACCTTTCAAGTCAGTACCTCTAATATGGACTATTCATGAAAGAACACTTGCTTTTCGTTCAAGACAGTATGCTTCAGATGGGAAAATTGAGCTCTTGAATGACTGGAAAAAAGCCTTCAATCGATCTACTGTTGTTGTTTTCCCAAATTATGTTCTGCCGGTAATATTTATTTCACAAGTTCTGATATCTTAAACACCAACTCTTACAATTCTGATAATGCCTTGCTTGTCATGGTGTCATGTCATGTTCATAATGCTAGTATTTTAGACTGTCTGTGTTGCTCACACATAGAATTTTCTGAACTCTACATAGATGATGTACTCCACATTTGATGCTGGAAATTATTTTGTTATTCCGGGGTCCCCTGCTGATGTGTGGGAAGCAGATGCAACAATAGCCTCACACAAAGATAATCTCTGTGGCAAGATGGTCTATCAACCTGAGGATGTTGTTATTGCAATAGTAGGAAGCCAACTTTTGTACAGGGACTTGTGGCTGGACCATGCTCTTATCTTACAGGCTTTATTCCCAATATTGGCTGAGATCCCAGAAATGAGTTCTAATTATCATCTCAAAATCATGGTTTCAAGTGAGGACTCATCCGGTAATTACAGTGTGGCTGTTGAGGTATTACTTAACTGCATATACAGAATTTGTAGTTAAGCTTCCTTCATTGGAGCTCCCTATTTTATGCATTGATTGTGTATATTTTATCCACAGGCGATGGCTCTTAGCTTAGGATATCCAAGAGACACTGTGAAGCATATATCTCTTGATGAAAATGTAGGTTGTATTTTCAGCATGGCCGATCTTGTCATATATGGATCCTTCCTAGAAGAACAATCTTTTCCAGACATTTTGAAGACAGCCATGTCCTTTGGGAAACCAATCATTGCCCCAGATCTGCTTATGATCAGCAAACACGTATGCTATTTTTGTCTTCAGATTTCTCTTTTACTTTCATGTTCCAGCACCTGTTTTTATAATGCAAAGTATTGACTGTGTTGGCAATATAAATTAGGTGAGTCACAGAGTGAATGGATTTCTTTTCCCAAAGGAGAAACCAAAGGTTCTAACTCAAACTGTATTGGAAGTAATCCTGGGAGGAAAATTATCAGCTGTAGCTCGTACTGTTGCCTCAGCTGGAAGGGCTCATGCTAAAAACCTAATGGCATTAGAAGCAATTGAAGGTTATGCTTCACTAGTTGAGTATGTGATCAAGCTCCCATCAGAAGTTGTGTACCCGAAAAGTACTAAAGAAATCCAACCAAGTTTGGAAGGAAAATGGCAATGGCATGTGTTTGAACACTTTTCAAATTTAACACATCCAAGGAGTAGGAAAAGTTCCAACTTCTTAACCGAGGTTGAGGAGCAGTGGAACCATACTCATATGGAAAGTTCTGGTCATGTAGCTTCCATGGATGATTCATTTTCATATAGCCTTTGGGAAGAGCACAATAATATTGAGATGGGTAACATTAGAAAGAGGCGAGAGGAAGAAGAGGTAATTTCCAGGACAGTGCTAATACATTATTTTGGCCACCCATAAATGTTCGTTTTCCCCAAAAGATGATTATACCTTTTTGTATATGTTTCAGTTAAGAGATAGATCTGTTCAAACTCGCTCAACATGGGATGAAGTGTATCGAAATGCCAAAAAGGCTGATCGGTCTAAAAATGACTTGCATGAAAGGGATGATGGGGAGCTTGAAAGGACAGGTCAGCCACTGTGCATTTATGAGCCATACTATGGGGAAGGAACATGGCCTTTCTTGCATCTCAGTTCCCTCTATCGTGGCATAGGATTGGTGAGTTACAATCTCTCTCTCTCACTCACACACACACACACTCATATATAGTTATATGTAATATATCTATGGTTGCAGTCCAGCAAAGGTCGAAGACCTGGCACAGATGACATTGACGCACCATCTCGTCTATCACTACTGAATAACCCCTACTACCGAGATACCCTGGGTGAATATGGAGCCTTTTTTTCAATTGCAAACCGAATTGACCTTGTACACAAGAATTCTTGGATTGGGTTTCAATCTTGGAGGGCAACAGCAGGAAAGGTTTGTTTGTTCACTATTGTGCTTCTTTTCATGATTCTTATACTTACCTTATATGCTGAAACATTAGGTCCATGAAGTCAACAGTTTCTAGTACCACATATTTTATTATTTTATTCACCTTTATTTTGATTTTCTGAGTAGACAAAAGATATATATCCAATAGTATGCAAGGAATTGAGTGAATAATTGTTGTTGGAAAGTAAATTAGCAGTGCAAGTAGCAAGGTTGATCCCAAGCACCTATTTGTGGAGGCCTGCCAAGGAGATCTAAGAGTTGAACAATAATATATATATGTATAGATAAGTTTTTTTATGGCATCTAATGTTGGTCATTATTTAAACAGGCATCTTTGTCTAAGACTGCTGAAAATGAACTGTTAGAGGCCATTGAAACACGGAAACATGGGGACACTCTTTATTTTTGGGCTCGGCAAGACACAGATACAAGAAACCCTTCACAATTGGATTTTTGGTCTTTCTGTGATGCAATAAATGCTGGAAATTGCAGGTATAACCTACAAGATTGCACTTCACCCACCACATAGACAACTCTCTCCCACTTTCTCTCTGAATTATTAACTTGGATTTTTGTTGGTTGAAGGTCTGTTTTCTCTAATGCTCTTAAAAAGATGTATGGCATTGGCATAAAGCATGATTTGGAATCATTACCACCCATGCCTGTTGATGGGGGTACCTGGTCTGTCATGCATAGCTGGGCTTTGCCGACAAGCTCCTTCCTAGAGTTTGTTATGTTTTCAAGGTACGCACAAGCAATTGAACTTCAATTTCCAAATCTTGAGAGGAGAAATTGAGGAGTTTATTCACTAACCGTTCCACGTGCAGAATGTTTGTGGATGCATTAGATGCAGAAATGTATGAAGAGCACCGACATAATGAATATTGTCGCCTGAGTTTATCCAAGGTAAGTTCCTACTGATCAAAGATCTAATATATTGGATGATTTTTTTTTTGGTAAGCCATTTTTGTACCAAGATTTGAGCTCACTTGCTCATGTAGAAGCAAGGAGCACCAACTTGCTTATGGATCTTACACATAAGACTGGGTTCGAACTCTAGTCCCCCATTGTGTTGGAGGGAGCCCTTAACCACATGACCAACTTGAGTTGGTTATATTGGATGATTTTTATTTTTATTTTTATTTTTATTTTTATTTAAAATAGCTACGGGCCATATTTTGGCAATCTCATTTTGTGCAGGACAAGCACTGCTATTCGCGAGTGCTGGAACTGCTGGTGAATGTGTGGGCTTACCACAGTGCAAGGAGGATGGTGTATGTGAATGGGGAGAGCGGGGAAATGCAGGAACAACACAAGCTGAAGAGCAGGAGAGGTAAAATGTGGATCAAGTGGTTCTCATACAGCACCCTGAAGAGCATGGACGAGGACTTGGCTGAAGAGTGGGACACGGAGCCCATCCCAAAGAGGTGGGTGTGGCCCTCAACAGGAGAGATCTTTTGGCAAGGTGTGCTTGAAAGGGAAAAGAGCTGGAAACATGAACAGAAAGAGAAGAAAAGGCAGCAAAATTTGGAAAAGATTAAGAGAATAAAGAAGCGCCAACGCCAGAGAGTGATCGGGAAATATGTGAAACCCCCGCCGGAGAGGTCAGAGGATACAACTCGGCTGGAGGAATTGGGAGCAAACAGCAAAGTATAATTGATTGATTCATTCTATTCATTGCTTATTTATGTGAAGGGGATGAGAAAGAAGAGTGTATGATTGGTGTAAAGGAAGGGAGGGATGGGGGGCTATCTGGTATTATTATGTAGCATAGCTTAGCTTGCATCCCAATGATAAGTCAGGTCCCAAATGTATACTAATACTACTTACTAGCAAAGTTCTTTCATTTATTATTGAGTATTAGCTAGAGATTCCTTATATTTGATATAGGTCCCAATCATGTATTATGTCTTATTTACTATTTACAACCTTGTATACCATTACCACTTCAGAACTGTAATGTATGTTCATTTTAATAGAATTTGTCAGATTTGTACTCTAAATTTCTGTGATGGAGAAATGATCCCATAATAATTGCCTCTAATCTAAACCTCAAATGCTTCCAAATTTATTCAAAAACAGTGTTTTTGGATTAAAATATTGCCTCTAATCTAAACCTCAAATTTTGGATAATTTGTTCTTCCTCAAAACACAAACTAGTTATCAAGAGTTGAAGACTAAATTGAAACAAATGTCAAATCTTATAACTGATTTTTTTAAATGCTCAATATCATCAAATTGAGATAGATTTTGTCCCTTTTGTTAATGGTTGAAGAACAGAAATTCAAATGGAACAAATTATCTAAAATTTGGGTCTAAACTGAAGCAAGATACAAAACTTCAGAACCAAATTGAAACATCATACATAAAGACTATTTTAGAACATAATCCAAAATTGGAAGACTGAACACATTGTAAACCTTGTGGAGACCAACAGAAACAAGAAAAGAGAATTGATGTGCTGCTCATACAGTAACTCAGTAAGCTTTGTTCTGAACTGATGCACACATACAAATGTGTGCACAATCTCATTTTCTATAATAAAAAAAAAACAAATACAGCAGGCTGAGCTTTTTTCTAGAAGTCATGATTTGTATATAGCAGCATGGCATTGTTGAAATCTTGGAGCCGCCCTAACACCATTTCCTTTCTAGTAAAAGACATCTTCCTATCATCAAAATCTTGGAGCTGCAAAACACAAACGGAACACAAGTGTAAGAGACTTTACAGGGACATAAATAATAGTAAAAAAAACATTATAATGAATAAAGTAGGACCTGCTAATGAACATTGATAAAACCCAAATTATAGGCACAATATTCCACCTCACTATTAGTTGAAGTTTATTATATGCCATGATATCTTATTGGTAAAGGATGTGCCAAGAAATACTTTGTCAATTACCCATTGTCTTTCACTAACACCAAAAATTAAGGGACGGCTAAAATTAGATTTATGGGACCACTAGAGTAACAAATATTCTCTCAATTTATCTTTTTACAATTAAATTGCACCAATGTCTCCTCTATTATAGATATAAAGGCAAAATCGGTATGATTGGCTTATAGAGAGAATTTGCCAACCAAACCAGTATAACCATGTTAATAGTATTAGTAGCAATGACTTGCAGTAATGAGTAATGACTTCAAAAAATCATAGCTTACCTCCTCCAATTGTTGCTTCAGGCAAGCGTTCAATTGAATATTTGTGCTGAGTAATGTACATGATTGGCACACCAGGGATCTGCAAGTAGATATTATGAGTCAAAAGTCCAATCAATTTGACATGACATATTGCAAAGATATATCTGTCTGATTGTACCTTCCGAATTCTTCGCTTCAAATCTCTATCACATGTAGCAACAATGTAGCACTTGTGCTGTTTCAAGGTACAATGGTTTATGTAAGAATAATTATGAAATGATGCAACAGAGCATACAGATAGAAAATCATTATATAAGATGAAGATAATATGTCAACCCTGCAAAGTTACATTTATATTATCCAGTGAGTAGCTATATACCATAAATTTCAAATGGAAAGTCAATCATGAAATGAGGAAGTTATTTTAATGATTGAGAATATGAAGAAACAAATGGTGAAGCAGAAGTTATTTCATTCACCAAGAATTACATGTATACATCATATAATGTAGAAAAAAAACATGGACCTCTATTATCCATTGACAATCTAGTTCAGTCACCATTGAACAATTTGGTTATTAATTTCAAGAAAATATGACTAGAAACAATGTGAAAAGTGAACTGATGACCATTACTGGAAGGCTCTAGGGTGTGCTGTGTGATGTTTTACTAGCCCTAAAGCACTGACATCTAGTTTCATGGACATTAATGCACAGCGCATTTCAGGTTCAAATCCATACCTGAGTAACCCTAGCCACAATGCAATCATCAGCATAGGTCCCTTTGTGAGTACAGGGAAGCCTCTCAAATCGGGGATCCTTAGCAATTCTGGAGAAGAAAAAGAGCCAAATCAACATTAAAAAAATATAGCTTTAAACAAGGAAAATCTTATGAATGCAGTGTGAGATGACAGGAGAATCCTCGGATGGAGACATACCTCAGAGCTACACGGTACTTTTGGCCAAGTTTCTCGAGCTCTGCCATCACACAGTCCGTAATGCAAGGAGTACCTTTAAAAATCAAAAGGAACTGAGAATCAATATGACATAGCAGAAACTTATAAATTGACACGGCAGGAACATGATTCTATCTGATCAGTCACTACCATGTCATATACTGTTTTTTAAGTTTAGAATATAGCAAGCAACTCAAAAGCATATTGGAAGTGACACAAGGCTTGAGTTTTTTTAATCCAACACCAACCACAATGCAATACTATAAGTTCTTGTTTACCACAATTCCAAATTAATAATAAAGGGATTGATGACATGCATTCAAGAATCAGAACCCATGTAAGAACAAAGAAAACATTGACTTCAAAACTCACATTTTGCATATAAACAGTCCATCATTGCCTTCTCCAAGTCCAGCTGCACAACATTGCAAGAAACACATAAGTCATTGCAACAACAAACAAACAAAAGATGGGAATTTGTAAAACAGATTTACGTATAGGTAAAGAGTGACTACAACAATGTCCAATTCCAACCTTATGCTGCTTTTGTAGGTAAGGTCTAAGTAAGCACAAAACATTGAACACTGAGGGCAAAATCAAACACTCACTTTATTCTGAATTGAGAAATTGATGAAATTGGTATCCACCAAAACACGGTAAGGTGGCCCCAAGGCAGTATTGTGTTTGAAGTAAAGGGCGGAAGAAACATTTGGCCT
>JAYMSU010000675.1:0-12632 GCA_036897765.1 Erodium chrysanthum | reverse complement strand
CGTTCTACGGTTAGTGATTCCGTTAAGGTTTTGACATATTCCATCCAATTGTAGTGTGAAAAAACTGAAATGCCCTTGATAGAGTTCTACAATTATCAAAACAGCATTTTATATTAAATCAACTTTAAAAACATTTTTAAATTTTTATTTAATATAAAATGGTATTTTTTGTAATTATAAAAGTCAAATGGAGGACATTTTAGTCTTTTCTTAATACATTTGGATGAAATAAATCAAAACTCTAACCAACTCACTAACGATACAACAAAATGAAAGTTTAAGGATGAAAAAAAACACTTCAAAATTGGGAGTATCGGAACGAAATTCGTGCATACTTAAAGTTGGCCGAATGACATTTTCTCTATTATGTATTGTGTATACTAATAATTGATTAATGTTGTAGTTGACACTGTCGGGACTTCTGAACTTCATAGATGGATTGTGGTCGAGTTGTGGAGACGAGAGGATCATAGTATTCACCACAAACCACAAAGAGAAGCTCGACCCTGCGCTGCTCAGGCCGGGCCGAATGGACATGCACATTCACATGTCCTACTGCACCTTCTATGCCTTCAAGGTCCTTGCCTCCAACTATTTGGGCATATCAGACCACGGTCTCTACCCAGAAATCGAAGAGCTGCTCGATTCGGTACAGGTCACCCCTGCGCAGGTTGCAGAGGAGTTTATGATCGAAGATGTGGATCTTGCACTCGAGGGACTCTTAAAGCTCCTCAAGGACAAGAAAATGGAGAATCAGGACAAGGAAATGCAGAAGAGTTAGGTTCTGTCTGTTGTTGTAGAACCATTTCATTCCTAGTTTCAATTTTCAAAGCTGAAAATAACAATTTTGTGTGCTTAAGTTTGAATCTAAAGAAAGTTATGAACATGGCAAGAGTATAGCAGATAAAGATCTTCAGGAGATTTTATACATATATAAAAATGTTTGAACAAACTAAACAGGAAGCAAAATAAATCAAATTTGTGAGTGATCAATTCACAATCATCAGATACTAACTTGAACAGGGTTTTTGTCTTTTTGATGAGATATCAGACTCCTATTTCTGGTTCTGGTTCTTCTTCTTCCAGAGGTCTCCGAAGATTCTAATCCCCGAGCCCTTTCTCTTCCCGCTTCCAAAACCATCATCAGAATCATCAGCTAGCTCTGGTGAGCCCATGAGGCCATTGTAACCACCAAAGTGCTTGTCCATGGAGCCACACCTCTGTGGAACCCTCCCATTCATCTCTTCTCCACCAGCAAGAATTGCTGCAGCTGCATCAGCTGCCTTTCTCCACTGCTCGGTCTGTACTCTGAGCTTCTTCATCTCCTCTTCCAACGCCTCCTTTTCTCCTTCAATGGTTGTGAGCTTCTCTTGTAACTGCCCCGTGTTTCTGTTACTTGCTTCCAGCTCTTCTCCCAGTTGCTTCAACTTTAACCCCATTTCTTCTTCCTTGTTCTTGAAGGAAGATACAGCTGAACTTGCTTCCTCTAACTGTCTTTTCAGTTCCTCCTTCTCTTGGCCCAAGGCCTCGAGTGCCTTCTCCTTCTCCTCTAACTTGGACTCAAGTACACTTATCTCCTCATTCTTCAATGTCAAGTCCTCTAAGGTTGGTTTCTCGGGTTCAGGTTCAGGTTCAGCAGATATTTCAGGTTCCTTCTCGATTTGAATTTCAAACACATCATTTTCTGGCTGATTTTCATCTGGGAGTTCAAAGTTTGCTTCTTTCAACTCTTCATTTGGATCAATAGGCTTGAGGCTTTTCTTCTCCAGCTCTTCTTGTGCTTCCTTCTTTGCAGCTTCAGCAGAGAGCAACTGATCTTTGAGAATCTTCAGCTCTTCTTGTGCTAGCCCGAGTTGTGACTCTAAATCAGCAATGCATGTGCCCAGTTTCTTCTGGTTTAGTGAATCAGATGGAACCCGTTTTGGGGAACGGTGGTCTCCAAGCTTGGGACCCCGTTCAGTGATGGGACGGTGATGCAATGGGTTAGAATCAGAGCTCGATGTCCTGAGCTGGAGAGGAGCCCGAGTGGACTGCCTCTGAGGCTTTTCTGAACCCCTACTCATCATTTCACAACAACAAAATAAACACCCAACAGACAAAATATAGAAATGCCACAACAGAGATTTCTGCACACACACACAAAAAACACTAACCTTGCTCTCGGCATTTAATCAACTTGGATATTACTGTGTTGTAGAAGAGTGATAAGAGCTGTCTATACCAAAAAGAACTCGTGACCTGCAAAACAAAGGCACATATGGAGTTCTTATGGCTAATACACAAACATAACTAAACTTGGTTAAGTCAAACCTTGGAGTTTCATAAGTAATTCTCTGAACACTGATTACTGCTCTGAGATACTGAGGTTAATTCCTAGGACAGTGCAAAATACATTTTCAGACCCGCTAATTTACTAATCTCTCTACCATTTCAAAAACGGGTGCACAGTTCACTAAAAGTCTGCAGAAACTCCACTCAAAATTTCCTCCCAACTTTTACAGAAAAGCCATACATAACAATAATGAAACCAGACCCAGAAAACAAAATAATGGAAAAGCAATTCACTCGTGGGCCTTCAACGTTACAGAAAAAAAAATTATCGTGTCCAATCTAAAAGACAACAACAGACCCAACAAACAAAAGAAATTTTCATTACTGCTATAGATGTTTCATATCAAGTTTTGCCTTTTATTAAGCATGAATAATGTAGCCAGATTTACACTATTAAGTTGACTTATTGATTATAGTTATGCACATATTTACAATGTTTACTATCCAGATTCATACTATTAAGCTGAGTTGCATCTACTTATTTTGTAACAAAAACTACACATGGAATGGAAGTACAAAATTGAAGGCAAATAAAGGGTCTGCAATTTGAAAATGCAATTCTTTCTTGTGAAAGTAATTTATTGGAGAAGGCAAATAATGGGTTTATTTAGAGCTTCCTGACTGAGAATTCAAAATTTCAAACACATGAACAGCTAAAATTGTGCAGGGCAAGATCTGTAAGGTAAGACAATTTAGATAAGACAGCAAACATAGATATTATACACAAAACAAGCTCTAGGTTTGACCACATCAAAAACAAACAAAACAATCTAAAAGTGACAATAAGAACAAAAATTTGAAATAAAATAAAGAAAATTTGGACCCTCATGGTGTTTGGTTGCTGAGAAAATGTTGGGGGGAAAGTCAAGAAAAATTGGATATGAAGATAGTTCCAGAGGTTAGTCATGAAAAATCAACCTAGAAAGGCCACTCCTTTAAGATGGAGGATGGACTAATGAGACCACCTCAGGTCCTCAAACTTTTCCACTCCTTTCTTGGCAACCAAACAGATAAAAGAATCAAAATTTGAAAAAGAGAACAAATAGAGAGTGAATCTGACCTTGGTATCTAGAGACCCAGAACAAGATAATAACAACAACAAAAACCCAGTTTACCTTAGCTAGTTTTGAGAAAGTCTCCACATTTACTGATCAAGCTTGAAAAATGAAAGCCTTGAAGACCCAAATAAAAGCCTGAGCTAGAGAGAAAGAGACTTGTAGCTTGAGCTTGATTTTGAACTAAAAAGCTGTGTAGTGGTGACTGGTTAGGTAGTGGAGATGAAGAGGACAGAAAGGTAAATTTGAAATATGTAGTGAGTGGTGTGAATTTTTATATAGTAAGACTAAAACATTAAGAATTGACTCTTGTCTTGTTCTCTCTTTTCAAAACTTCCAACCTATCTCTGCTTCTGATAAGTGATAACAGTGTCTGCATCTAACCCATACATACACTCACAATAATATTAAATTAGTGCACCTTCTTTTCAATGACAAAAAGAGGTCACCAGCTATATTATTGAGATCACTGTGCATGTAATAATATGAGTATGATATTGATTAAGACCCAGATCTCATAATTAGTTATTAGTATCAATCATCATTACCAACAATTCACAAGTCTCAATAATATAAAAAGAAGTTAAGAGTGTTGGTGTCCCATGAAGTCAAGAAAATGACCCAAGTAACATTAAACTATACTTGTGTACTCAATATGACCCTAAACTGTCCCCAACATGAATTAAATGGTGTAGTTACTTTTCCTCCTAAATGAGACAAATGTACAAGCTAAGATTAATTACATGAATTTATAAGAATGGATTCACAAGACAAATCCAATCATATTTACTGTAGAAAAAAATTCTTTTATTTCAAAGTTGTTTTCACTTGTGATGGTCTGTGAACAATAAATAGGAAGTGGACAAGTAGGGTTGAGTCTCCAGGACAAAGCATGTGAACCCAAAAGAGAAGTAGCTCAGCTTTCAGCTTTCTTATTATTGTCATTAAGAGACCATCCCACCATGTCAACTGTAAGCAAATGTATACTCATATCATATACACACACATATAAATGTTGTATTTGTAAATGTCTCTCCCAACTACTTCATAGTTCATGTTATGGACTCAGCAAATCACACCATACCCACATTCACATACAGATATGGACTCATTGGATCTGAATTGCAACCCATTTCATTCACTAAAATAATTTGATTTCCTTTTACATATATCTGTAACTGAAGACAGAGAGTGAGAGAAAGCACCACTAACCTAACCTTGCACACTACTTACCATGTAAATCCTACCATTTATCCTAGTTTGAACCCTTGATGATGTTAAGGTACATTGTTTTCATAACACTATTGCCATGCAACTCCTTGTCTGTTTGACACAGCTCGAGCTTCAGCAAGAGAGACAGCCATGGCAAGCATCATCTGCTCTTCAAAGGTCTCTGGAACAATGGAACCCGAGACTCTTTGGAAGTTGCCCTCAATGTCATCAGCTGGTGCCATTCCCATGACATCATCTATTGCATCATCATCTGATCCGTGGTCCGTGTTCCATACCGTGTTCCCGCTAACAGAGGATTCTCCACCCGTTTGCTGACGCTCTGCAAGTGCAGCTATAGCACAAGCAAGACCCGCAGAAGGTGAAGATAATGATGTAACTGGAGCCACCATAGCTGGTGAGACATAGTGATCTGTAACATATTGTTCTGGAGCAGTGTCCACATAAGCTGCATTTCTATGCCTTTCCTTTTCCTACAGTTATCATTTGTGCAATTGAAAACAATTGTGCATCAGCTATAGAGAATTCATAATAACTGGTGTGTTAAACATTTATCACTTAATTTTGCAGATAAATATCTTTGAATCGGTTTACAACTTCACCTGAATAGAAAGCCAGACTGCTTCCATGAGCATTATCTCCTCAAGATCCACATCAGTTCCATCATCTCTGCAATTAAGTATTTGTAGTGTGATTACTAAGACAAGAACAAAATGGGGTACCACTTTTACATGTAATATTCTTTCAAGTTAGAGAAAAAATCCAAGACTAAGGATGATTTAGTTCAACAGTGTTGGACATATGGAGTACAATTAGAAAGAGGTACAAGTCAAATTCATAATCTAAAGAAACAAGTTTTAAAAAAAAATAGAAATCTGCATATCAAACCGCTCTCAAGGCTACTTGATACTTCATCAAAAACTCAAACAGTTGATCCCAACATTACATTTCATGTAGATTGCAGGAAAGTTCAATAAACAAATATTGTGTTGAAGTATATGCAACAGCTCATAAGTCTTTCAAAGGACACTTAGAATAAACTTAAAATTGGGGTGGTACATGAAAGAAGATTAGTAACAACAATACCTGTTCATCCCGGGGTTTGAAGGTCGGTGAGTCACTGGGGAAGCACAGAAGTCCTCTGAGAAAATGATTTCATCAACTTCCACAGTGGAATTAGATGATGGGACTGCAAATTAGAAAACAGAAGTAATAAATTGTTAACAATGGAGAAGAGAGAAGAAAACAAATTAGCTCCATACATATAAAAATCATAAATGTTATAAAACAACACCGTTACCTGCTACGGGACTGTACTCCACCTCCAGTGGCAGTGAAGAACTTGTTTCTTGTCTTTGATGCATTCTTTCATTGTCATCTTGAAGTTCCTGCTGTCTCATCCTAATTCTTGCTTCAATGACCCTTTGCTCTTCCTACATTTTAGGTTGATGTTAATAGCATAAAAGAAAGTGTTTAGAGATCAAGTCTTACAATTCCACAAACTAAATGAAGTTAAATCTCACAATTTGTTCTCTTCCCCTTTCCTCCTTTGTCTTCACACCCCGATATTCTACAGCATAGTTTGAGGTTTTGCAGAAAGGACACCTTATAAAGTTAAGTGAAAAAATATACAAAATTGAGTACCCAGAAAGAGGGAAATAGAACGCAATGGCATTCTGAAAGAAACATATGTTTAAGTAAATAGAATGGATACTGTGTAGGACGAGTGGAATTCGGATTGTTCATCTGCAGGAAACACTCTGTTGCAGAAGAAAAACAAGTAAGATACGCATTTAAACACGCAAAAATGCATAAAATCAATTTCAAAATTACTGAACAGGTACCTGTACAAATGCCTTTCATGCAACATTTTGATCGATTGAGACTTGGATAGTACTAATAAGAGAAAAAAATGAGAATTGAAATTGGTTAGAAACTCTCTCAAAAGGGCTCAAAAGTAAAATAGTTATGAATATCATGATCAAGAACACATTTAACTCATCAACCAAACAAAGGAAAAATAGATAGAAACTTGAGTTCATGATAGAGGAGAAGTGAGAGAAGTACAAACCAGAAAGCAAATAGGGCATTCTTCACATTCGTTCACGCGCTCCTCATCTCCAGGATAACACGGGGCGAGCTTGGATTCAAGTATGAGCTTCCTGAGCTTCTTCATGTCCACATCCTTAATTTGGTGAAGACCCTGGGGTCTCGTATACTTCTCATCCACCACATGTCTCCTACGTCCGAGCTTATTCCCCATTCTCCAACAACAAATATGAAAAACTGCAACCCTCTTCTCACAAGTCTTAAATTCTCAATCCAGATCAACAGCAATTACAAAGCATTGCCTCCAAATTAGCATACTTTAATAACAAATCCAACCTAATCAAACCGAAGTGCAAGTTAACCAAATCACAGCCACCAATTATGCTATAACAAGCACTGATCAATTATTTTGCCCAAGGACAACCAAATTGCTTCCACCAACCTGCAAATCATTTTAAACTAATTAAACCTTTAATCCAAAACCAAAACCACCCAAATTCACTCCAACCCAATTAAACAACAACAACAATAAGCCTAACTCCAGCATTCACACCACTCCCATGCCCAATTTGCTCCCAAAAAAAAACCCAAATCACAAAAACAACAATAACAAAATAAATAACCAATATGCAATAACAAAATTCTCCCCAAAAAAGCAACCCTAACCAAAAAGCAACACATTTTCGCAATCCAATTAGCTGCCACAGGCCCACAGAGCATTTTTGCACCGAAATTCGAAAATAAAACAAAAATTAACCACAATTAAATTTCCCCAAACAAACAAAAAAACGAAACCGAAACAATCTAAATTCGCATAAGACAGCTTAAGAGTACAAAAATAGCAACCACAACCAAACAAAAAAACGAAAAATTAATCCCAAATTGAACAAAACCCAGAAACCTACTGTGAGAAACAAAAGCAAGAGACACCCAAACGACTGTCGTAAATGGAAACGAAAAAGAGAGGACGAAACGAAACGAACCGAGGAAGCGCGAAACGACAGTCGTTTCGAGAATGGAGATCGAGAGATTTGCCACGGCGAAGAGGAACACAGTCAGAACTTTCTCTGGAGAGAGAGAGAGAGAGGGTCGTTGATTTTGCTGTAAAATAAACAAATGGTTTCTTTGGGCTTCCGTGCTACCGCCTCTATCTATCTATCTCGACGGAGAAAAGGTCGATGAGAGAGAAAGCGTCCCTTTGTTTTTAGAGAGAGAAAGTGTTGCAGCAGAGGCAGAGGAGGGTGTGGTGTGTACGTAGGCTCTGAGTGTTGGGAGAGGAACGAATCATCCACGCAACATGGGCGCGTGGTCGTCACGTGGATATGAGATCCTTGTACTAATGTCTAGAATTAACAAGTCATTAAATATGTTAAAAATCGTATCATAATCATTACATATAAGCAGAGTTATAAAAAGACAATACCTTCGTTTATCATGTGAAGAGGATCGATGGAAAGGGTTTCATGATCTTGGAGCTGCACAACTTTATAGTTGGATTCTTGGAGAAACTCCCACGGATATGGTAATAATCAAGTAGTTTATTAATGGTAATAATTTGATTTTTGGAATAAAAACAAGTTTATCATTAATAGCGTGATCAACATAACTAATTAATGCTGATACCGTAATACAATAAAAAAGGAATAATCCAACTAGTTTATTAATGGTAGTAACAGTTGAAAAAGGAATAACCAAGTGAACTGATTTATTCCAAGACTAGAAAAAATATTATACAATAAAAATAACCAAGGGGACTGATCTGGAATAATCAACGGGACTCATAATTTTCACGCCATTCAAATATTCTATATTTTTATACGTTTAAAGAGGAAGAATATTAAATTAAAAAAATTGGATTTTTTGTTTTTACTTGTTGTTTTTGAAATATAAATTTTTAAGAGCAAATTTGTCATTTTGAACAAAGTGACACAAATTGAAACCTAACGGATACACTCATCAACAATTTTTAGTATAAGGCGTGAACATGTCAAGGTTGTCAAGTTAACTATTGTTTTTTACAATTTTTCCTCAAATTTAATATTGAAGAACTATATGATAATACAAGAGACTAGAAAAAGATTTTATTATGATTTTTGCATGACTTTTAATACTCATATCTTAGGCATAGATTCGAATAGACTCGTTAAACATATATTTCAGTTCTATTATAATTAAGAATGAGACGAAAAGTTCAAGTTAAAAGATTGAATTCCATTTAACAAAAAATTAATCTCTACTCCAACATTTAAAGACCCGATAGGCTCGCAAGCCGACTCATTTATTATTTAAATAATTCTATATGCTTTATTTAATATATTAAAATTTGAATTTTTTTTATTGATAAATTAAATGAATCAAGTAAAGTCGATCTAAAATCGAGGTTGAATATTTGTTTCGAGTAAAATTTGAACATAACTATATAATATTATTTTCGTAAGAAAAACTATATAATATTGTTTAAATTTGAGCCGAATCCTAACAAATTTAGAATAAATATATCTTATGCATTTTTGGGAAATATTTTTTAAAATTGGGCCTAACTTTAACAGTGATTTTTTGCTTTATACTTAACTTTAATTTTAATCAACAAATTTTACAATAAATTATTCGGATTAATATTTAAAATTAAGCTGAAATTCCTTTCTTCACGTGAAGAACGGAGTAGGTTGCATGGAGAAGCAAGCAACTGCGTAATTCATGCGGAAACTGAAAGTAATTAAGTTGGTTCTCCGGACACGATCAAGGCATGACCATGATTATTGATAGAGCGTGTGAATCACGTGCCACGATGTGGAGTGGGGGAGTTTCATCATAGTTTAAGGAAAGTACCCATAAAAACGAATTGGTCCCTTTTTGTCGAGTACCCGATTAAATTGGTCTGTGGATTTTGGGCCGTACGATTGGCTACCCAATTTAATCATTTCATTATTCTTTTCGACTCGTGTTTTTCTATTTTCGTTCTGTTTTGTCCCTAATATGTTCCAAGATGGCCCGAACAGACTCTGTTTCACGTGGGCTTCACAATTGGGCCTGAACATTGAGCCCAAAACCCAAGTTATGATCTGAACCGGCCTTGTACGTCCTTGGGCCCTTAATGATTAGAGCCATCCCATTTCTTTTCGGCCCTTCAGATATTGAGTTCAACGACGCCATATTACTTGTTTTGGAACTAAACATACATATTCTTTAGACGATTCTATGTACTCTTACGTTGGATTTATGTTGTTTATGATAATTTTACGTATTGAAGAAACGGATATTTTGATTTGATTATTTTCATGGTACTTTCACGTTTGTTTTGCTAATTGATTAATGAATATTATATAACATTAAAGAAAATGCAAATCACATAACTAACAGTGTTGCTTAAATGAAAGAGATAATGATACTGTAAAGATACGGTGCTATCACATTTATTTGGGATAAAACATCCATGTCTAATGTTAAGATAAAATAATATCATATTTAATTGAGAAAAGTATATATGCCTATTATTGCATAAAAAAAACATGTGACTAATGAAGGCAATGATTCCCTTATAAACAAATTTTGTCTGAACCAAACCAACCTTCCTAGAAGTTTCTCCAATTCCCATAAATAATATGTCACAAAGCTTCCTAGAAGTTTCTCCAATTCCCATAAATAATATGTCACAAAGCTTCCCCACCACAAGTAACCTAGAAATCAAAGAAGCATATGGTTTAGGTAGGTAAGTAGTTAATAAGTAAACTAATATGTACTATAAGCTGTAAAGTGGCTACCTGTATCATATTGAGTTTTCATGATCAAAAGATCAATCTTCATGTACTCCTTCTCACATGTGATCCTCTTTTATTCAACACGTGAAGCAAAGTGTGATTGGATTTCTGTATCTATGACAGAATTTATAAAATCGAGACAAAAAGTTATTTATACGTATAGACTCAAATCAATCAAACCCTTACACAAGTTAAATTTCGCATATATATATCAGATTATAACTTTAATGTAACCCTTGTTGATTATGTATAACCTTTATAAATAGTAATTTATTCCATGTGACATTACTGTTAACTTTGATAGAAAGTATATTGATGATATTGATTGATAGTTGATTGATTGAAATACAATAGAGAGAGACCCATTATATAGGGATCAAACATAACCAAACTAAGTAAGTAAAATAGAAAACATAACTAAACAAGTAACAATTATAATAAGATATAAAATAGAATAGACTAATAATATTATAATTAAGAAATACTCTAACTATTACAATCTCAAACTGTCGGTGACACTTCATGTTTATGTACATATCATAATCAGTGCAATCAATTCTCGCGGCGCAGAAAGGAAAAAGCTAGTGCGAGTCAGTAGGTTAAAAAGGAGCTTCACTTTAGACCGTTATGGGTTTCACACGTGTCGAGCAAGAGGTGGCGGACACGGTTTCGGGTTGTTGTCGGAACATACGAATGTGAACGTGGCTTGAGATCGACGGGTCGGTCTTTGGCGGCAGTATTGAACCGTTTCTTTACTGTAACGAAAAGAAAATCCTTTAATTTGTCGGGTCGGTTCTTGCTTTTCAATCTCTCCCAATCAAATACTATTTTTTTATTAGACGTAATCATGTTTGGATGATCTGAGCTTAATGATTACCATTAACTGCTTAAAATTAGGACAAACATTAAAAACATTGGTGGCTACAGTATATGGAAGAGGAAAAAAAAAGATTTACTGTCTTTTCTAAAAATAATCATCAATATTTATCACGTAATCAATTGATTAGATTTTCAAGAGAATAATTTTGTTAATGAACAAAAGAATATCATCAACAAAATTGTGTCCCATTTAATGTCCCACGTTAAGAAATATGAGAAAGAAACATATCTGAACAAGGTTTGGGAATTGGAACATGCATTGCCTTAGTGTCCCTATGTGACATGCATTGTTTAGTTCAGACAAGCAATGCCAAACTTGGAGCATCACCCCGCTTGCAATGTTCATAATTTTTTTAATCAAATTGGGTGTAACGATTGAAAAAATTAACAGATTTTTATTATCTCTGTTCTGTTCAATTTAAAAGTATACGCTTGTTTATTGAACTAGTCAAAATTATGGTCTATAAAATCAGAGTTCAAGTTTCGGTGATATTATATAAGATTTGTGAAAGTGTACGTCTCCTATCGAAAACACATGAAAAAATTGACCATTCAATATAGATAATACAACCGACTTTACACATAGATTATTAACCAAGAAAAAAAAGGAAACACAAACAGACCACAGTCCCCTATCAACTTTGATACATGTGAAAGTGCTTAAAATTTCATGCCGTCCATCTTCCATGCGAGACCAAATAAAACACACGTCAGTAGGATCATGTGCTGTGTAGACCAGATCGTGTTCTTTTGTTAAGATTGTGTAGACCAGAGCGTCTAAAACCAGGTCCAATCAAACCGAGGTCGTGGGCCCATGAAAGGTGGGCCCCCAGACAGTCAATGGACAAAAATGGACCCACTCGTTGAAGCCCATTGACTCAGAACAACCCATATTGGTTTCGTCTTCTATACAGACCAAAATCTCTCATCTTATTGGCCCACGTGGCATGTAGGTACCATCTACATCCCCTAGTTAAACCCATTTTGCTTTGAAGAACCTTCCTTTTTCCATTTTCACTGTGATGGTCCAAATTTCTGCATGTGAAAACTGATATCATATAAGAATAGACCATTTTTTCGAGGAAAATATAATCTCGTGTATATGAAAATTGAAAAACGTGTAAACGAAGATAACTCTAAAAATATATGTAGTAAATATCAAAGTGTCACGTATAAAAACGTGTAACTCTGGATTTTCTTCTAGAAAAATCAAGACTTGTATAATATATTGGGGTAAGTCCAAAAACTAACCCAAACTTACCTTAAAACATCAAAAATCCTCGCTGCACCTTTTATTTTTCAAAAAACATCTGAAAGTTTGAGTTTTTTA
>JAYMSU010000674.1:0-12634 GCA_036897765.1 Erodium chrysanthum | reverse complement strand
ATAGGTACTCGTAGACTCCTCTCCGCCGGGAAGAAACAGAAACAAGATCATCGAAGCCGGAGCGATCTTCGAGGTTCTTGAAATGGAGCTCGAGAACCCAGGAAAAAAATTGACCGAGCAAATCGTGTGTCTTCTTGCACAGCTCTGTTCTTGCGCCGACGGGAGGTCTGAATTTGTGGCTCACGCCGGTGGGATCGCGGTATTGGCGGAGAGGATACTGAGAGTTTCTCCGGCGACGGACGTGTCGGGGCTGCACATATTGGCGTCGATAGCGAAACACTCGGGGACGAAGGAGGTGGTGCAGGAGATGGTTAGGGTTGGGGCGGTGACGAAGCTGTGCATGGTGATGCAAGCGGATTGTGAAGAGAGTCTGAAGAACAAAGCCCGAGAGATTCTTAGGATGCATCCTAACGTGTGGAACAATTCACCTTGTATTGCTGTCTTTCAAAATGTTAACAATAGGCTTTGATTTATACGTATGTAGCTTCGGTTCGATTGAGGATGGGTGTGTCTGTAAAGAAAGCCCATTAGGGCTGCTTGAATTGGATATATGAATGAGCCCAAGGGAAGAATAGGCCCATTTTACAATCTAATTAGGATGTCAAGATTAACATTGAATCAGTGTGTGTTTACATTATGATAGATTGAACAACAACAAAGTTTATCGGAATGAAATGATAATATAAAGTACAAAGTAATGAAGTGTAATCCTCTATATTATAATATTAACCATGAAGATATAATATCTCGACCGACAATAATTTATTATTCCAATCAAGATTCAAACTTTGTTAACATGAAACAACAAACACAGACCAATAATGAAGCCATAACATTAACACAAATACCAACTATGGATCTGTCATCATAGCAATACACGAAAAAGGGCTAATCAAAGGTCGAAATGTGTCCCAATTATGCAATCATGAGCATATATACCGGCATCTAGCAATCGATACAGGCTTTTTGGGTGAGAGGAAGGATGATGTTTGATTGATTGGTGTTTTGGTTTTTGATACCTTTGTCTACTAAGTTTTAACCAGTTGTATTTCACTGTTGTTGGTGAGGAATGTCGATAATCGTAAAATACTGCCTCCACCAGGTAGGTTGAGCTTTTGGATTGGATATATACATCAGATGTTGAACATATGACATGTTATATTTCTTACTCTATAATGATTACGTGAAATGTTTATTATATTTTTTGACTTGTACGTAAAGAAAGTGTAAATGAATCGCTTGATAAACATATTATAACCATTTAGATTGGATTGGCTTTAAAAATAAATTCACCCTAAGTGTATCATGAATGACATACCTTACGATTGCCTAGAAGGTTTAAGACAGTTTTTTTCCCACCTTAGTATTCTGATTGGCAATAAGATGGTATGTTGATTCTTGAAGGGTTATGATCTATTCGTAATCAAGATTGTAAGAAAAGGTTAGACATTAAGATGGACTAGACCTTCAAAAATTAATCAGGGACTACCCGATGATTAATCGTGGATTAGTAACATTTTACCCCTTAACATGTAGGCTCGATTAGACGACACAATAAGTACACGGGATAACTCAAAACATATTATATACAGATTATATCGTTAAGACATAGAAGTTGATCTTATAAACTCAAAATCAAGTGTTTACCCATCATAGACAAACAATGACAATAAGAATCTGTGTTTATTAAGAACCACTTTTCACCTGATGGGGAAACAGTTCTTATTGAAGGTATAACTTTCCAATGAGATATATATTTTTTAATTAAAGTATAAAACGGTATTTATTGATTTAATGTTTTGTTCAGTTTTCATTAAATCACACCATACTTGCTCTTACTGTTCTTATTTCAACTCTTTAAAATTGTTGACTATGTATTAAAGAGTTAAAACAAGTATTTAAGATTTTCCTGACACAATTAAGATATTAATTAATACAATAAAGTAAAAAAAAACTTCCTAAAAGAAATAGAGCAGTTAAGTTATGAAAATAGAAATGTTTGCCAAAGGGTTCAAGCATGCCACCTCATCATCTCCCAAAAGACATTTCAATGTCCATACCGGACAACACACCCCTTCTCTCTCTCTCTCTCTCTCCTACAAATTCCTGTAAATACCCTTCTCTGCTCTCTATATTTCTCCCTCATTTCCTTACCATTCTCATTCCAAACCCACTCAACACTCTCACTCTCTCCCCACTCTTGCCCTTTGCCCTAGCAAGCCCCAAAGAGGCACACCATTTCCCCAAAAGCCACCTCCTTTGGCCAAGTCTCTCCAGACCCAACTCAGAGTGATCCAAAGGGGATCGAACCGATCGAATCGATTGTGATTGTGTGGTTTGTTTTGTTTCAATTCATAACATTTGTTTCAATCATCTGATTGTTGTTTTGAATTGGGTATCTGATATATAATCACATATAGGATCTGAATTTTTGTGGGTTTGGGGGAAAAAGCTAAAGCAAGAACCTTTAAAGCTTGTTTCTAATGGCAACCAGTTTTGAAAGCCTTTTGTGCTCAGAAGACAACGATAGCATATTCGATGAGAGTGATTTTGGGTGTGTGGAGGGGTTTGAGGGTTTGTGGAACCATCGGGACAGTGATCAAAACCAGAGCTTTGATGATGATGATGCCCCGAATCGAATCGGGTTGCTGCCACCATTGCAGAGTGATGAGAGCTTGGCTGTGATGGTTCAGAAAGAATGCCAGCATTTGGCAGGGATCAATTACTTGAAGAGGTTGCAGAGTGCAGATTTGGCCTTGGGAGCAAGAAAAGAGGCTATTGATTGGATTGGTGAGGTGGGTTTTTGTCAAATTTCCAGATTCATTTAGTTGATAAGTTCGTATTTTGATTGATCTATGATTGTTTTTTTTGATAGGCAAAGTTTGATTCATTATGTTTATCAGCCCAAGTAGGGGTACAAACAAGACTAGGTATGGAAACCTAGTGAATAAGAGAAAAAGACCCTAGTACATTTAAGAAACCTTTTTAATTAGATTAGAGTCTTGGGTAGAGGAATAAGCTACTACAAGTCTACAAGAGCTTTGTCCTGTCTAAAACCTATCTGAGAATGGGCCAATATCCAAATGATACCAAAAAGGCCCAAAAAGGATTGACTAAGCCCTCCAACCTTGCCTTTTTCTGATTCACGCTTGCACATTGGATAAGATAATTTTACTAATACGATGCCTTTGGATTTGACTCAACAGGTTCATACTCATTTTGGTTTCGGGCCTCTATGTGCTTACTTATCGATTAACTACTTGGATCGGTTTCTGGCTGTCTATGAAATGCCTGTAAGTTGAAGAAATCGAAAGATGCCCTTTAATCCAAATAAGGGATTGATCTGTGTTTAATGCATCTAATCTAGAGATTAATCCATGTGTTAAATGCATCTAATTGTGATTTGTACATATTATGTACAGAAGGGAAAATCTTGGATGGGTCAGTTGTTGGCTGTGGCATGTTTGTCACTATCAGCCAAATTGGAGGAGACTGAAGTTCCTTCTGCTCTTGATTTACAGGTTAGGATCAACATCTAACAATGTTGAATTATGAACTCGGTTTTGATCATGTTTTAGGGATGAGTTCTTGATTTACAGGTTAGGATCAACATCTAACAATGTTAAACTATGAACTCGGATTTGATCTTGTTTTAGGGACGATCAATTGAGTTCTTGATCTTAATTTGGTTCAGGTGGGGCAATCAAAATATGTTTTTGAAGCGAAAACCATACAGAGAATGGAGCTTTTGGTGTTGGGTACCTTGATGTGGCGATTGCATGCAGTCACTCCATTCTCCTTCATCGACTCCTTCATGCACAAGATCAATGGCGACGATGTCCCGATTAGAACCAATACATTGCAGCAAGCAAATCAACTCATATTAGGGACAATAAAAGGTAATGATTGATGGTTAATTAGATTCAAATGTCGAGATTGAGGATCTGATGTGAATAATATTCAATGCAGCAATCGAGTTCTTGCAATTCAAGCCTTCTGAGATTGCAGCAGCAGTTGCAATATCTGTTGTTGGAGATATTGAAACAACAAATGTTTCGGTCTTTGATCAACTGGTAGACAAGGTAAGAACTCTGTCTTCAAACTTGATTATTGCTTAACACGTTTCTTACATTAATGTTGATCTTTTTTAACGGGTTTGTTATTGTTAGGCTAAAGTGCTGAAGTGCATTGAGCTGATCCAAGACTTGGAACTGAGTAGTGAGTACAGATTCGGGAGTGGTTCGGTGTTTTCAGCGCCTCAGAGCCCAGTCGGGGTACTTGATGCAGCGTGCTTTAGCTATAATAGCGAGGACTTTGCTGTTAGGTCACGCAATAACGGTTCCCATAGCAGCCCTCAGGCAAAGCGGAGGAGGCTGACTTTTGAGTGAAGTGGGATTGGGAAGGTGAGACTCACCAGAAGAGTGAGGCCAATCTTAAGTTTTGGTGTGTGTTAGTTTTTACTAAGGAATAAGAAAAATAGTAATGAAAAGAGAGAAAATAGAAGAGAAGGTAAATAAGTTGAGTCATGGATGAAGAATGAGGGATGGAGTCATCATTAATATGTTTCATGCTATTAGTATGAGAAAGGAGTCTCACAGCTGTTAAATATTTTAAATCTTCTTAGCAGCCAAGCGAATTCTACATTACCAGTTTTTCCATAGAAAAAAGTTTTATATGAAAAAAAAAAAAAGAGAGAGGTTAGCACTGAGAAGTATTCCCCAGGATCGTTTAATCAGTATTTGTTCTTTAATGTTTATTTATTATTTGTTTTTAATGGAGGATGCATATATATAGAAATAAAACAAAAAAGGTCATAAATTAGTTCTACATTTATTTTGTGATTGAGTTATCATCTTCTATGAGCAGCAGGGGTTTGGAGCTTTTGGGTCTTTGGATGTTTCCTTGGGGTTTGGTGCTTGATAAAGTATGAAGATGCAATACAGTAGTGCATGCCTATTGCCTAACCAGTCTTTAAGTGTATAAATCTAGTGTAAGTTCAGAATATTAGCCGATGTAAAAGTAAACAGTAGCTGTAAATAAAAAGCATTTGTATTGTATCCATGCACAAGGGGAAGTAAATAGGACCATGTGGTCCAGTCAAAGACACATAAATTAAGTAAATACATATCTCATGTTTATACAATCAATGGCATTGTTTTCTAGTGGTTAGGTTTCAATTCTCAACTCCACTTATTTAGCTAATGTGTTGGAACTTATTTATATTGTTTGTGGGTCTTTGAAGAGATTTTTATTGAAGATGCCTTATGGTTGGGGGACTGATAAAGTCCTTTGGACCAAACAAACTATGCACTTCTCAGATCACAGACATGCAGGTGCATGCATTATAACTTAAGACTGCTAAATTACTATATAATTTCTCTGTAATTTGGTTTTGAGTATGGGCATAAAGGTCATTGAAAGGAGGGATGGTTTTGAGTATGGGCATAAAGGTCATTGAAAGGAGGGATGGTTTTTTTCACACAAAACTATCTAAATGCAACTCAATAACATGAACTTACGAAAAATAGGAATGATTACTCTGAAATAGTAGAGATTTAAGGAGCAGAGAGAAATCTTAGCCAGACATGTGCTGTGTGTTAGCCAGAAAAAATAATGTGGACATTAATGCTTACTCTGAAATGGAAAATAAGGGACATCAGCAATCCAGATAAATAATAATGGGGGCATTAATGTTCACTCAGAAATGCACATTAACATTACTAATACAAAAATACTATAAAAATGTCCTCAACACGTATTTGCAAATAACTAAAAAGTTACTATAGAAAATGACCAACACAAATCAATAATTTTAAACTTCACACTAGTTTATGAAGTATTTGCCTTCCCAAGAAAGTTGAGTATTTTATTGATTCCAGATCAGATGATTAGAAAATACTCTATAGAACTACACATTAAGACCATTACAATCTAAATTAAAATCAACCAAGTGCCATCACTCTTGAAGTTACCTTGCCACGCAAGACAACCGAATCAGGGTTCGAGACAATTTCCCATTTCGGATTACTTTGAGTCATATCAAACCTGTTATATTTGTATCATGTCAACCGGACTCATTTGTTTAGATGTGTCTAGAAACATACGCGCATAAATTGCCAGCTCTAGAAACATTTATCATGTAAGATTTTCATAATCCTGTCAGCTTACAGCTTGTACAGAAATAATTATTAACCAACAAGTATGGGCACTAAGCATAACTAAATCAATGATGAGCAAGACAAGATCCATGAAACTATGAGACACCCATATATGCCTTGCAAGGGAATGATGTTAAAATAAATTTAAGCAGATAAAAGGCAATACTTGAACTGTTAAATCTCTCTCAGAATAATTGTGTGAAAACCAGCAGGTGAACTTTAAAGATAACATCTATAGGAAGAACTAAATATGGATTGCAAGCAACATCACATGAACAACCTTGCTCTTTGAGCAATAGAACCATATTTGTCAGAAATTTCCTTTTGGTCATCTTATCCTACCTAAACTTGACTTTCTGGCTTTGTTATCATCAAATAAATTCAAACAAGGTAGCAAACTAATCTAAATTTTGTGATCATCAAAACTTCAAGAAAAAAATAAGATTAAGTGGCAATTTGTTAGAGTACATTTGAAAGATGAGAAGCCCGGGTCCAACTACTCAGGTCCTAACACTAGCATAGGCAAAGAACGAAAGTGGTTTGTGCGGGGGTAATAAAATGCAAGAAACAAAGTGCTCTCACTCCGGTATTGAATCAGAATATAGAATCATGTGACCTCTTATCGGAACTCGGTCTCAAAGTTTTTATGCTAGCGAAGTTACGATGTGATAGTTAAGCTGCCCTGCATACTGCCCCAAATCTTATATTTCATGAACATTTGAGTTTGACTGTCAAAATTTAATCTCCACTCCATATATGAAAACTTGAGAAGAATAAGGATTAATGGAACAAAAACAACAACAGAGACATGTACAGCAATTCCTAGATCAATTAGAAGAGATGGATTGGGTTTTGATTGTGATTTCTAGGTTTATCAATAGAATTTAGATTCTTTGGCTGTAATTTCTGGGTTTTGTGAAATCCCGATCCACCCAAAAGTTCGAACTTATGGGTGGAGACCTCATTTTACTTATATAATGGTTTATTTCTCCACATTGTGGGACATACTTCAACACTCCCCTTACATGTAGGAATGAACTTCTACATGTGGGCCATAACAGAACTGGACATCTGCATGTGGAGTGGAAGGACACAGGGGATGGGGGCAACAAACAGGTCATGGGCCGAACCAGCTCCGATACCATGTGAAAGCCCAATCAACCCAAAAGCTCGAACTTTTGGGTTGGATAGATCTTTCACATGGTATCAGAGAGTTTTTGGGTTGGATAGATCTTTCACATACCTCCACCCTCCGGTCTCCGATTCATATGCATACACCCATCAGTTCGAGTTTTTGGGTTGGATAGGGCTTTCACATCTTTTAAATTCGGTATTTTTACTTTTAAGAAAAAAACATTTGTCATACAATACATTATACATGATGTAGTCCACAAAATTTATGAAAATTGATATCTAGTTTTCCTAATAATGCCTAACCAGCAGATTAGGTGTAAACCTTAATCTCAGACATACAAGGAAACAAAAATCACATGTCACAAAACCTTTAACCTTGTATTGATGGAAAGTAGATCCCACATACATTGATCTTTGTATTAGCTGGATATTGATTTTGTTTGCATGGTAAAATAACAATTCGACTTTATGGGCCATCCTTGTAGTGGGCCAGGCCCATCATTGATTTGATTAAAAAATCTGGATTGGAAATATCATCAACATACAGTACTTAAAGATTTTTGTTAAATATTTCATATATATCGGGTAAGGTCAATTATTTTTGATAAAGTTAAGGTCAAATTCATATACACCAATTAATTAAAGATTTTTTTTTAACCTACCAAAATTACGGTTACTTACCATTGTGCGCTATTTGGACGAAAATCTTGTATTGTCATTGTCACCGGTGATAACCGGTTACCTGTTGAAATATGAGACAAGGGTAGTTCGGTAATAAAGTTGAAAAGAGACGCCTGTTAAAGAACACGTCACAGCTTATAAGTATCTAAACCACAGACACAGAAGCACCAAAACCGCAGCAGCCACGCGCCGGAGACTCAGTTCCCGGCGAGTTCAACTCAAAGCTGCATCTGGTCCCTTTTCCCATTCTTTACATAAACCCTCTTCTCTCAGCCTCTCAAATCCCCAAAACCTTCTCGATTGGAGCACATGCTCTGTTTCAGATTCCGATTTGTTTAGAAAATTCGATCTCGAATCAGCTGATTTCAGAGGACCGCATGGGTTCGGAGTTGACTTACAGAGGGCACGAGGCCCATGCCGGCCAGTCGGATGCGTACTCTCCGAAGCCGGAGAAGCCGTGGCTCTCGGTGGTTCGGCCGATTCGGTACTTGCTCCGCGAGCAGCGGCTCATCTTCACCCTCGTCGGCATTGCCATCGCCACCATTTTCTTCTCCGTCGCTCCTTCTTCGCCCCGGAGCCAGCTCGGCCCCGACTACTTCCCGCAATCGGAGGCCTACAGGTCTGTCCCGGCCGCGGTGATGCACAACTCGGCTCTCTACGACCACCGGGTCAGGATCGGGTCGGGAGGGAAGGTGCCGCTAGGGCTGAAGAGGAAGGGTTTGAGGATCGTAGTGACAGGTGGGGCCGGGTTCGTGGGGTCACACCTTGTGGACCGTCTGATCGAGAGAGGGGACACCGTGATCGTGGTCGACAACTTCTTCACCGGGCGGAAGGAGAACGTGATGCACCACTTCGGGAACCCGAGGTTCGAGCTCATCCGGCACGACGTCGTCGAGCCTCTGCTGCTGGAGGTTGATCAGATCTATCACCTGGCGTGCCCTGCCTCTCCGGTCCATTACAAGTTCAACCCCGTCAAGACAATCATATCCTTTCTTTCTCATTCGATCTTCAATTTCTGCTTTCGATTTCGATTTCTAGTGTTGCTTTCGAATTTTGCTTCCTTTGACTGAGATTGCTGCTGATTCCACAAGACCAATGTTGTTGGCACATTGAACATGCTCGGACTAGCCAAGAGGGTCGGTGCGCGGTTCCTGCTAACCAGCACCAGCGAGGTCTACGGCGATCCCCTGCAGCACCCCCAGGTTGAGACCTACTGGGGAAACGTCAACCCCATCGGTGAGTCCCTCTCAAACCCTTCCTTCTCCGTACACGGCGGCCGGAAAATGGAACCATATAGTTTAGTTATCGGCGAAACGGCTCACGTTAGCCGAACGAAGGGTTTGGGTCTAAAGTGCGCCCCCCGGCTTAAAAGAGAATAGAAATGGGTCTACAACTCTGCTGCAGTCTGTACGATTTGTCTCTAATCGTGGTTCGAACCACGTGCCCTGCCGGTTCGGCTCTCGCGTGTCGCAACCGTGTCTTGTAGAATAGATCTCGGTTGGGCAATTCGGTAATTTCCGAAGTCAACCGGAGGCCCGTGATTTGCGCTTCTAGTCATTCCCATTAGGCTATACAGACGCGGTCATATATTCTACTTTGTTTCTTATTTTCTGTAATTAGATTGACATTATCTGGTGCTTTGCTTAATCAGTCAACTAATTAATTAAATCGAACTCTAAAAAAAAAAGAGCTGAGGGATGTGGGCATGTTGGTAATTCTATGATTTTGAGAGTCTCCTGAGATCTGACAAAAATTACAGTTTCGTGTTCATATGGGTTGCATGAAATCTGACAGACAAGAATTTGTTTTGGTGTGGGGATGGGTTGACAGGTGTCCGGAGTTGTTATGATGAAGGTAAACGGACGGCTGAGACTTTGGCCATGGACTATCACAGAGGAGCTGGTGTGGAGGTCTGTATTTCAAAAACTCCTTTTGTTTAGTTATCAATTAATTTATATTACCATGGCAATTAGTTTAATTATTGTATCCTTGAATTAAGACTTTTTGGGGGGGTTTATTTATGAGTTGCAGGTTAGGATTGCTAGGATTTTCAACACATACGGTCCCAGGATGTGCATTGACGATGGTCGTGTTGTTAGTAATTTTGTCGCCCAGGTAATGGTCATATTTTTTTCCATATCGAGTTGTGTATGTATGGAATTGAGGTGTGAATGATGATGGGGTTGGTTGATTAATGATAATGGGGGCAACAATGCAGGCTTTAAGGAAAGAACCTTTGACTGTATATGGTGATGGGAAGCAGACCAGGAGCTTCCAATATGTTTCTGACCTGGTATGTGCTGCTGTTTAAGAAATTTAAATTTTTGAATGTGCTGTTGTTATTGTTTTATCTTTCTACAGGTGGTGCCTACCACCTGCTGAAGAGCTTTAGTGGTCCTTTTGGGGTTTAAAAATGATAGTGCTTGTGTTTTGAGGGAGATTTTTAACTTGGAGTCGGTAGGGAAATGTAGCTGATCTACAATATGCCAATACTAGGTCATCTGGATATGCTTTTTTCCATGTGCATGATCTGTAAAAAGTGGTGAGGATTTTGGGAGGTTTCAGACAAGCTCCTGGCTTCTAAGGGGCTAATTTTAATGTTAAGAGTACATAACATGTGATGACTCACTGGGGCGAATTTAAAATCTTACTGGCCAGCTATCATAATTGCCTTTTGAGTAGCCAAGTGATATGTCTGATATTTAGCTCCTATTGTATTTAAATGTAACATTGATATTTATATGGATTAAATCAGTATGTTGTCCCCATCCAAACATTTAATTGGTAACCTCTATTCATGTGATTATTAGCTTAGCTTCCCTCCTTGCCCAAAATTTGCAATACCTTCAAAACTTGTGTGCATGAGACACATGGCAATGTGGGTAGTTTGTGGTTTCTTTTTAGAGGTGTTAAACGTTGTAGTGTTGTTCGCTTTGTAGGGTATGCTTTACTTAAATATCATCAATGTTAATAACTTGTTGTAGTTTGTAACATGACATCTGGGCATGTATGGAATTGCTTTCACCCACCAAGGTTGTTGGTAAAGTAAACTTGGCATGCATTTAATACTGCAGAGCAGGGTTATTTAAATGGTGCATGCAATGTCTGTATTGAAACAGGTGGAAGGTCTGATGCGGCTAATGGAAGGAGAGAATTGGGGAAATTTCAATATTGGGAATCCTGGGGAATTCACCATGCTTGAACTAGCCAAGGTAAGTCTACAACTCTTCTTCACAAGTCACAACAACCTTATTTTCTTATCTCATTGCATTTTGCTGTCATGAAATGTCCAACAGCAATATATTAGAAAGTAGATTGCCTAAACTTCAAAATGCTATTCACTATCGTGCTTTTACCATTGAGTGGAAGTTATGCATGTAAATTTCAGTTGGTTAGGCTTTGTACACGGGATAGAGAAGTTATATGCTACGTGTTGGTGCAGGTGGTACAAGACACAATCGACCCGGATGCAAAGATAGAGTTCAAGCCCAACACTGAGGATGACCCACACAAGAGGAAGCCTGACATCACAAAGGCAAAGGATCTACTTGGATGGGCGCCAAAGGTTCCCCTGAAGAAGGGACTGCCTCTAATGGTCTCTGACTTCCGTGAGCGCATCTTTGGCGATCACAAGGAAGGTGGTGCCAATCCCATCAAGTCATCTGAATAAGGTGTCTCACACTTTTCTAGTTACATCTGGAAATCCTCTAAAGTTTCCAACTCAAACAAGTATAGTAAAAGCCAGCTCTTGAGATCCTTTGTCATATAGGAAATGGGCATTGGAAGTGTCTGATTTAGGCAGTTTCACTAGCTTTCTTACTATTTTCAGTCCTATCATTATTATCAGCTTTACTCTACCCTTGGTTTGCCTTTTTAGTAGTTGAGCTCCAAAACTGATTCTCATGGATGTCCATTTGTAATCTCTTTTAAGGGTACAATTATGTTTCTACTTCGAATATAATTTGCTCTCTTTCTATATACATACATACACATGCTCAAATATCTAGTCACCTACCAGGAAAAGGTTCATAAATGGTATCCAAAACGTCTTTTTGTTTGAAAGTTATATCAAAAAGTATTTTGTTCAGGTTCAAGTATTCATTCATTTTGTTCGTTTTATATATTTTTATTTGGGAATTAACAATCAAGGGAACATTTTCTTGAAATAGGGAAAATATCATGTTATTACGGTTAATTATTCACCAAAATGAAGTCACTACAGTGAATTATAAAACTCATCATGGTGAACTTTATTTAAGCGTTAATATCCATGATGGTGTTAAAATATTGTGTTAAAGTCTAACTTATCCTTTTATATTAATAAATAAATATTTTTTTTTGTGTTAAAAAATAAATAAATAAATATTTTTAAAAACAAAATTAAGGCATCGCGATATGAATAGCTTATTGAGACCATGTGCATTGTAATAAATTTGTAACTATTCATGCTTATTTAGAAAAGTCTACCTCAAAAAAAAAGTCTATCAACAGAGGAGCATAACCACTTCGTTTCTTCTTTCATTTTTTTTATTTTTATCTCAAGGGTATTTTTGTTATTATAGTAAAATGATGAGTTTTATAGATTAATAATTAATCAATGACATTTTTGTAATTTTGTTAAACTTTGATCTTATATTTTTAAAAGGGCAAATTGTATAAAA
>JAYMSU010000673.1:0-12634 GCA_036897765.1 Erodium chrysanthum | reverse complement strand
TATTCGGGAAAAACACGCTTGGATCCACTTGTATTAGTGATTTGAGCCCGTGAAGCTTTAGCATAGGATTCCATGGTTTCCCATCTCTCACGAGATTTGGTTACAGTGGTCTCGTGATTTCATCCAGGTAGTTCATCTCGCTTAGGTTAGCTTGTAGTTTCATACTCTTTTGGGTAATTAGCTACAAGAATGTGACCTGACCTGTGCAAATACTCGACATAGTAATTATCGTAGTCTGATGATTGGAACTTAAGGAAAATGGTACTCCACCCTCTCCTCGTGTCTCTTACAGCCATGACGGATACTTGTCACAATTATCATGTTTCACATCCTGCGTTTGTCACTTCCGTGTGTTTGCATGACACCTGTAGTTAGTATCTTTATCTGTTAGTTAGTTAGTTAGTTAATTTAGTTGTAGTTGTAGTTGTAGTTGTTTCCCTTGTCTTTGCATAATCACTTATCCTTTACTTTTATCGCTTTGAGCCTTTTTCCTTTGCGGGGATGCGGAAGTGACAACCCATGTCCCCAAGTTTCACAAGAATGCTATGGGATCGACCGGTACTTTACCGCACATTTATATTACTTGATGACCGTATCCTAATGCACGTAAAAGGGATATTTAACATAGTCACCCCGCTCCCATCAGCACATGACCTCAAATCCGATTTTCCCGTTAGATTTAATACCGTTAGGGTTTTATGACTCTTAAAAAACGTTTTAAGCACTCATATAACCGGATCTTAAATTAAGAAGGAAGACACATGACTTCAATCCGATTTTTTCCATTGATCTAACACCGTTAGGATTTCATGAGTCTGAAGAAATGTTTTAGACACATATAACCGAATCTTAAAATAAGAATTTTTTTTATGAAATTAGGTCAAAATTCGGCACATGTTTACAAAATTCACCCTAATAATAATTTGACTTGTTAGCATTTAAGGAAGAGGAAAAAAAAGGCTTAAAATTGTGGTCTTGATGTAGGCAACTCGCAGTCTGTGTTCCTAACTATTCGCCGACCAATAATATTGGGCCGCGTCGCGTGCGCTCAGGGTCTGAAAAAGTTGGCTGCTTACAGTGACCTCAGTCCATTTCCAACCTTGATTCTTCTTTCGTCAATCATCAACTCACTCCACAGCACACCCGCCGCTTGCCTTACAGGTTCACAGTCTTCTCTTTCATGATTCTTCTTTCTTCGCTAATTGTAATTTCTATTCAATCATCTTCTGATTACTCCTTTTCCCTTTTCTGCTGAATAATCGGCTTCACTCCTATGAATCTAAGCTTTTCCCTCTTCTTTCTTTAATTGGAACTAGGTATGTATTTATGTCTTTTGGCAAAAGGGTTCTTCTGAAATTTTGATTATGAAAATGCTCCGTCCATGTCTATTTGTTTGCTGATTTAGGGTTATTGTGTGATCTTTCAATCAGTAGACCTCCCTTAACTAATTACAAATCAAGACTGAAACAGGATAGCTGCCACTGGCAAGATTTCAAAGACATTAAAACGACACATAACAGTAATGTGATCTGTACCTACCTTCAAGGGCAAGATTCATACTGATTTCAATTAATTGATGAAGATTACTAGTGCAATAGTATCATCAGGATGTACAACTTCTCCATTTTCGTTTTGGAATCTATCATAGATGCATTGGAATCCATATGGTTACTACTGGTTTATTTTGTCGTCTGCTATGATTGATAGATATTAGATACCAATATCTCTATGTCCTGTGGCTGTCTTTTCAATTCTCCTCTTTAAGAACAAGAATTATAGATGATAGAGCGATAATGGAAGGAGATGGTGGGCTTTTAGTTTAAGGTTTATATCCAAAAGGTGTGGTTATTGATGAGAATTGTAGAAACAATTGCTTGGCTCATCATAATTTCAGAGTTCCTCCTGTCTTTCGCCCTACAGATGACGACTTAAGTTTGTTCTACATATATAAATATGGAAAAGGATGAACAAGAACCCCAGTCAGACTCCATCTGTGTAGCTCCTCGTTGATCTTACAGTAACCATACTACTTTTGGTCCATACGTGGTTTAAGTAGAAGAAGTATCTCACCATGTCAACAACATTATCCAATGGATTTGTCTCATTGGAAAAGAACAAGGACAAGTAGAATGCAAGTCATGTTGGGCTACTATTATCCGGTCACTCTAAAAGCCTATGATGTTAGGGTGTGCTGCAAGTAATTAATTAAAGTTTCCAGCCAAACTAGTAAGATCAAGGGCCGATGCATGTGGATGCTACTCCCTCCACCCCACAAAATCTGCCCCCTCTCTCTATCTGACAACAAATTATAATTGGTTTTCCAATAATATCATTATGTTGAATTCTAAAATATCATTGATAATTGTTGTTTTTCAATACAGCAAGAGCATCACTTTATATAGGGATTAACTCTAATACTAAATAGGAAATACAATAATGCTAAGCAACATAGAAATATGAAAATCTAATAGGAAATAAACTAAACTACATTATTAATAGGTTAAATATAGCAATTTAGAGTCAGTCACAACAAGGGTAAAATTGCAAAATCAAATTTTGGAGTTATGCAATTTTGTCACTTTACGTTGGCCACCTGGCTAACTTTTGTTAGTTTTTTTTTCCACAGCATACAAGGAAAAATTCTGTCTGTCAAATGGCTCAAGAAACTTCTGGTGCTGGCTCACCTCAGCGACGATCAGGTCTCCTGCGAGATCAGGTCCAACTGGTTAAAAGAACGGACTCTGACCGCTATGAAATTGTCTCAATCCAAGATACACTATCATTTGAGAAGGGTTTCTTCATAGTAATTCGTGCATGCCAATTGTTGGCTCAAAAAAATGATGGAATAGTATTAGTTGGAGTGGCTGGTCCCTCCGGAGCTGGGAAGACAGCTTTCACCGAGAAGGTGCTGAACTTTATGCCCAGCATTGCTGTCATTACTATGGACAACTACAATGATGCTAGTCGTATCATTGATGGTAACTTTGATGGTAAGTTCCTATGTATATTTTCTTTTCTACTCATTGAACTTTAACGGGCTTTGTGCACCATGATTTTAATTCCTTTTAACATGGAGTGAAATTTTGCATGTTCAGTTCATGATTTTCTTGACTTTTAGCCACTTTTCCATTTGTAAGATCTTCTGCTCCAGAAAAGCAAAAGCTCCTCCAAACTTCTTGTACGGCTTATATAGTTTTTTATAAGCTGAAATTGGCCATTTGCATGGTTTTTGTAGAAGTCTTGGAGAGGATAGGTTGTATGTAGTTGTTTTTATCCATTTTCAATTCTTATTATAATTTAAAAGGGAAAGTGTTGAAATAATACATGTAAGGCAGGTGTCAAACCTAACTATTAGGTTTGACCTTTGAATATTGTAAATAGAAGCCTGCAATATGTTTCCCCAAATTAAACGGTTTATTATGTTAGCAGTCTCATTAATTTGATTTTGGGCTCATGGACATTGGTTAGTAGGGCCCATTTGTATTCCCACTTTTGTCCCCTTCCAGCTTATATGTGTAGAGTAAAAAGATCAATTGCCAACTTGTCGATCCCATGCTCGCATGTGAGGGGAGTGTTAAATAGTGAAGTCCCACATTGGTCAAGAAGAGAAAATAGAGCTATACATAAAGAAAATACCCCTTTATGACCCGGACCCCATTATATATCTCTTTTTTAAAATTTATCAGTAAGTAGTACAAAAGTAACCCTTTTCAAGTGGTTTTATTTTGCTTTCAGATTGAAGAAAGAAAATCAAAGCCATTGCTTGATTTATTAAAGCTCAATATATTATGCTCCTGAAAATGGTTATTTTAAGAATTGCGTATTTTCTCTGGAGATATTTTTACAGAATCATTGAGATTCCCGTGGAGAAAATGTCTGAGAAAGCAAATGTGTCCCTCTGCCTGAATCTTGGTAACAGATTCACAGAGTTCCCATCTTGGGCTTCTGCTTAGAACTGCCAAAGATTTATATTAAACTGCTGCAATCATGAATATATTCAGGACATACATGCACAACAAAGTCTTGTAAACCTTTAAGATTACTAAGCTATGCTGAATAAATTTTGTATTAATGGTTTCAAGATTTCATTCTTTTTCTTTTTATAAATCATGCATTGAGCTTAGAGTCTATCATTCTGATTGTCAACTTATAAGGAAGTATTTAGGAGACTCTTCTCTTCTCTAGTTTCAGTTTTACTTGGTGTTATATTATAAAAGTACACCAATTCATCTCTTATTAACTATGTATGTGATGATAACTTACTTTCTTATGCATAAATGTAAACTGTGCACATTACATGTGTGGGCCATTTTATCCACTGATTATACCACCTAAAGGTTTGTTTTAGTTCACATTATATGATCGGAAGATATTCCTCCACATTATTGACAACCAGAATGTCAGTTGAAGATATTGTCATCTATCTGTTAGTAAAGAATCTTGAAATACAGTTTTAGTTTACTGTGCTCCTTTGTTGCATGCGTTAGTATTTTATCTTTCATTTGATGTACCTTAGTGATTGTGGTTGAGAGAATGTTTAATCACAGAGATATTACTGTAATACTTTGAAACAGATCCACGCCTGACAGACTATGATACTCTGCTTGAAAATATACATGGTTTAAAAGAAGGGAAGCCTGTTCAGGTTCCATTGTATGATTTCAAGTCCAGCTCCCGCATTGGTTACAGGTTTTTTTCTCCAGTCTTCACTTTATAATGAATATTTTTTTCTTGGGATCAGCCATCTTTTGTGCTTCTGCCTATATTAAGGAGAACAAAGGAAAATGAAAAAAAATATTAGGATATGTGGCTAAGGACAACTTTGTGCTCCTATATTTATATATCAGTCAGGTTACTGCCTTATAGGTTGTAAGGAAATTATTTTAGGGAATTAACTTTTTGTGTCCTTTTGAATTGGATACATTTGCAAAACTACCTTGTAAAAAAGTGTGCGGATATGTGCCTTACGTTTTGGTCACAGTCGAAAACTTGTTCCATTCGTTAAAATGGAATATATGGTTACTCCATATCTTGGACACTTCTACGGTACTCAGCAGCCATGGAAGAAGTTGCAAAACAAAAGTTTGTAACACAGCTTCTACCTGATTGCCGGTGACACCCTTAGTCATGATTACCTATGTTTTCCTCAACACAATAAAATTTGGTTTTTGCATTGTAAGTGTTCTATTGCTGTGTAGTTTGAGCTGTAGAATGGGGCTTTTCATTTATTGTGATTGACTTGCGCATAATTAGTCATCCTCCGGTTCATTCGTGAATATATTAGGCCATAATGATGAGTATGCTTATAAATATTATAATAATTGTACTCTATTTTTCATTTAAAAGGAATGTAATAGAAGTGTTGCAAGGCGATCACATTCAAATGGTGAAAGAAGAAAAGGACAAATTCTCTGTTCTAAAAAGTGCAATGCATTTTTATTGAAAAGATACAATTACTATAATTTTCTTCACTTCTAACATCTGCATTGGAATGCAGATGCTAGAATGGAAAAAAACAGGGGTATCAAATGCGGCTGGGGAGCTTGCTCTGCTTTCTGGATTAGTCATGTGGGTGACAACTATTCCACGCATTCGCCGAAAAATCTTTGAGCTCTTCTTCTACACTCACCACCTTTACATTCTATTCATTATCTTCTTCATACTGCATGTTGGCATCCCTTACTCCTTCATAATGCTTCCTGGTTTCTACCTCTTCATGGTTGATCGTTACTTAAGATTTCTACAATCTCGACAACATGTTCGTTTGGTCTCTGCTCGCATTCTGACATGTGAAACTGTGGAACTCAACTTCTCCAAGGCCCCAGGTGAAGTGGCTCTACATTTCTATATATATCTTAGTTATGGTTAGTATATGCCCTAGTTTTTGAAACAAATGATTTAGTTTGAGAAACTACCCGTGTAAAATTATGCATTATAATAGTTTGATTAACTTGTATGTTTTTAAGTTCAAAAAAAACAAAACTTGTATGTTTTTTTTGCAATTAGATGGTATTTTGAATTGTTCCTGATATTGTTTTCTACTTTGGTGTTACCTGCAGGTTTGAGGTATTGCCCCACAAGCGTTCTGTTCCTTAATGTGCCCAGCATTTCCAAGCTGCAATGGCACCCTTATACCATTACTTCTAATTGTAATTTGGATGCCGAGAAGCTTAGTGTTGTCATCAAAACAGAAGGAAGTTGGTCCAATAAGCTTTACCAGATGCTTTCATCTTCTTCTGTTGACCGTCTTGAGGTTTCTATTGAAGGACCTTATGGACCCACCTCAACTCATTTTTTAAGGTAATTTCACCCCAAAAAATGCAAATCCGTTACATCTAATTCCTATCAAATCATTTCCACATCATATTTTCCTGCATAACTTCTGAGTTTGCATCATGTAGATCATAGTATTGTTTTTTGCAGGCACAATACCCTTGTAATGGTTAGTGGAGGCAGTGGCATTACTCCTTTCATCTCCATAATTCGAGAGATGATTTTCATGAGCACAATATTCAAAAGCAAGATTCCAAAACTTCTTCTAATTTGTGCATTCAAGAGTTGTTCAGAACTTTCCATTCTAGACCTCATCCTCCCAATTTCTGCTTCCCCATATGACATTTCCAGCCTAGAGTTAAAAATTGAGGCTTACGTGACGAGAGAGAAAGAGCCATCTAACAGGAAATTCCCAAGAACAATGTTGTTCAAACCTAATGCCATGGATGTGCCTGCATCTGCTATTCTTGGACCAAATGGTTGGTTATGGCTTGGTGCTATCATATCATCTTCCTTCGTGATATTCCTGATCCTAATTGGAACCCTAACACATTACTACATCTATCCTATCGATCAGAACACTAATAAGATATTCCCTTCATCTTTAAGATCTGCTATGAGCATACTTTTGCTCTGCATCAGCATAGCCACAACAGCTAGTATGGCTGTTATTTGGAATAAGAGGCAACATGACAAGGAATTGAAACAGACACAGATCATGGATGATCCATTGCCAGGTTCATGGTTAGATGTTGCAGACACAGAAGCAGAAAGTCTTCTGCCACAACACCCTCTTGTTCAAGCTACCAACGAGCATTATGGTGGAAGGCCTGATCTCAAGAGTGAGTCTCTATTACTCGTTGAAAACTTGAAATACTACACTTGTTTGTTGCCCTTGTAAAAACTTGTACTGAAATAGAGATAAAAATACAGGAATACTAATGGAGTGTAAAGGAGGAAATGTCGGGGTTTTAGCCTGTGGTCCAAAAAAGATGAGAGATGATGTTGCAACCATCTGCTCATCAGGGTTGGCGGAGAACCTGCATTTTGAATCCATCAGCTTTAGTTGGTGACTCGCTTCTCATCTCTAGTTTGTTACTCGGTAATAGCACGGTAAAGCTGAACTTGTTTACATTACTTTAGTTTATACATGCATGTGTAACATGTTCTACATGTACAACTCAGGGGAACACCAATTTAGATTAGGGAAGAAGGTGTATTTGATATTAAAAATGTATAATTCAGCTAAAAGCCCAAGACAGGGCTGTGATGAGAGGCACTAGTTAAGGAAGAATGAATGTTTTTTTTGCTCTCTAAGACTAATTTTTTTTCTTCTTCTATTTCATATTTTAAATTTCATTTGTCGTCCCTCATTCTCATTCACTTTCTCTCTACTCACTCTATTAAGTGTCCTTGCTTTCTTTTTCATTGTTTCCTCCTCTCTCTCTTCTTTGTTTTCAGTTGAAGAGTGATTCAATACATTCTCAACAACAGCTGTAGTATGTCTTTTCATTTTGTTGAGTTAAAAATATAACTAATTAAATTGGTCTAAAAACAGGTCTGGCAGCAAGCTTAACTATATAAGAACATAAATTTAAAAAAAAAAACTAATAAGAACATGCAGTGTGGCTTAAAGTGCAAAACTGCGGTATTACGTTATTAACTTACCTGTAAACTGTCATATATAATTTCTTTGATAAACCATATTTGTATTAAGGTTTAGACTCAATTGCTACTTGAGTTGTTAAATTGACTTAAGATATGGGTTACTGCCCCACCCCTAATCTTTAGGTTCCAATGACCAGCTGTCCTATTATATTTGAAAAAAATACTATCATTACCTATAATTAGGTTTTCTCAGCCCTCTCTCTAAACCTATCTCCAACAAAAGATCAACTGGAAATCTAACTAAGTGTGCTCAGACCAACCAAACTAACCTTGTGGGTGAAATTTACCATTACACAACCATTTTATTCGTAGTTGAAACCAATACCGTGAGGATCCTATGAGTAGCAAGTCCAAAGGAAGAATATGTTAACTAGGAAAAGAATAGGTACACAGCACACAGCAGCACGTAAAAAAGTCGCCAGAGCACGATCCTAAACCGCAATCACACTTGAAACCTTATTTGGAAGCAAATCATAGGAGCTAACTAAGATTGTGTGCATGCACTGATCTGCTAATTAAACATTTATTGTTTATGAGTTGACAATTGTAATTGGGAATGTCATCAAACAACAGCATTATGTTTGCTAGATTTGGCCCAATTCAATAACACTAGTTGACTACTCCTAAGTTATCTCAACTTGTGCATGCTTGCCATCCTATCACGTGCCTACTCATTCCATCCATCTCTTTCAGTTTTTGTTTTAGACTTTCATTTAACAATCCAAGTCGTTTTTGTGAATGGTAACACAAATTAATTGAGAGCCTCTCATAAGAGAATCACATACCAGAATCCTTGAGAATGTTATACCGTTAGTTGACACACACGCATCAACAGTCTTTTTGGTTGGTTGTGATTTGTCCGTGTCTAATTGTTGTTTTGATTAAGAATTTTTATATGTCACGGCAACAAACCAAAGTCTTGGGAGGATTTTCCAATGAATTCATGATCGACCTAGAAGCAGAGAACTCAAAGACCACGTCACAAACAAGACTAAGTCGGGCAAATTGTATTTGCGCATAAGCTTTTATGGTGAAATGTGGTTGAGATCTCACATATTTCACACAATGTATGTTGTTTGGAATCATGAAATGTATTTTGTTATTAAAACGGACATCAAAACAGTTGTACTACATCCTCAATCTTAGTAAATGTATGGAAAAATGAATTCGTTTTGAAGATCGTTGTGCCATTCGAAGGATTTTTATTCTACGCCAACTAATGATATAGTATGAAAACTTTTCAAAAGGAAGAGGAAGACATTAGAAAAAAGTAAGGGGGACATGAATGATATCCAGGGTCAATCCAGAGTAGCCCGACTAGGGTTTCAAGAGAGTGAGTGATATAAATAGAGAGGTGAGTTAGGCTTAAAGACGGATCGACGATCCTAATTAATCACGACAATGAAAACCACCCGGAAGCGTTGTATAAATCTTAAGAATTTGAACCGATACCCACACACTATCTGGGCGCATGGCAGCTGACCTTACAATATCTAGTCGACTAGCCGGTGCAGGATATAGTTACAGTACCGAGAGGGATCCTAGTGCATCGGTAAGTGTCAGACTCTAGTATCCCCAGATTGTATCCCGTGTGAATGCAATTTGTTCCTATCAGTAGAAGAGACGGTTCAACGGTCGTGCTTCTCCTTCTACGCATATTTATTCAATTTCCCCTACAAATAACCCTAACTGGCTTAGAAGACATAATTCTCTCTACAAAGAAACCCTAACACACGACTTTGAACTCTGTAACACTTTGATCTTTGTTTCATCCTTCACATGTATCCCCAGTGCCAGCTTTCTTTCTTTTCAATCTGTATCAACTAACGATGTAGCGTTTGTTGTGAATGTTACGTCGTTAGTTGGGCATATCTGAAACATCTCGATGAATCAGGCTACATTATTAGTCGACTCACATCTCGTAAGTGTTTTAGATAAAGAAGGTTGCGGGAGAGGACAAGACATACACTCCGTGCATGCTTTCTCACGTGTATCTCTTTAGCACGAAAGTTACCCCAAAGAAGATCCCAGTCTCGTGCACGCATTGTCTCCGATCTCTCGTCAACTGTGAGAGTTGCATTTTCATTTGATTGTATAACATGTAAATTATGTTTTAGAGGTACTATACCATAATCGGATGAATGTTATAGCCATTACCCTCTAATCGAAATTATAATCTCAAGTTGTGTTAGTTGCATATTTTAACTAAATTTGTGTTCAATGTCTTTTAAGTAGAAAAATTGTTGTAGTCTTTGACACCTACTCGAAAAGATTTGTTCAAACTTGTAATGTTTCACTAGCTGAAATCTACCATCCACTTCGTAACGACTACAAAAACTGTTGGCACCCGTTGTTTCAGTGTTGAAGAGTATCGTCTACTATCATGACGATCATATCATGTGGCACATGCCAACGACGATATCAGGCCTTCCTATGTCATGGTGTTCTGTCGGATCAGAACCCATTCCCAGTCACGTTCGCTTCCCAAGGTGTGAAAAGACGGTTACATTTATCCCGCCGCATTTAGCTTGAAATGCGGATGATAATCATGTACACGATAAACACATGGAACCCGTACAAGAATTGGAAGATCTTCTAAATCTGGTGAAACGACGGGTCATGTGCTTGATGCTCTTATGGTCCCTAGACCATCACACTATTTAAACAGCTTGGGACTGAACTAGGCCTTATACTCTTTCCTTTCATATGAAGGTCACAATGTCTACCATAGACTCTAGGGTGACCCACCTAACCATTACTTTTAGTCGAGAACGTCCCATGGCAAGTTCGGGCAAGACTGAACCACAAGTAAATTTGGACCCCATTGTTGTCATACTGGAAAAACTGGACGAGGAGGTCCAATCTACCGCGCCGACTGAATTACAGGTCGCTACATCTGTTCACCGCCTGATCACTTGGGCCACCACACATCCCTTGTCTGGTACATTCATCAACCTGCCGACTCTACTCAAAACTATGTCAAATGAAACCCTTGATAGATAGTCACGGAATACATCGGGAAAAGACGATGGCCAGGAAAGACTAGGGGCGATGTGGATGCGTTTAAGGCCGATGAGAGGTCCGGGTACAACAAGTTGGTCAGATGAACAGTGGGAAACATCGAGAACTCGATATCGATGTCTATCCGTTACAGACCACCTAGAGCTCCTACTTGATTCTTGTAGCTTTCGACTCCCAAGGTCTGACTAGAGGCTACTGTAAGTACACACTTTCCAATTTGCAGATATCATCAGTCACCGACTGGAATCATATGAATTTGACTTTGGTCGACCGTATCCAGTCAGGCTAACTTTATTATCTTATGTTTTTTTACCTCGCAACATATTGGTGTGACCATTCGTCTTTTCAAGGTGTGCAAACAACTCTTCCCTGAATCTTACATGCCCAAATCCTTTGCCCCCTCACCTCCACCTTTGCAGATGTTTTTTTTTAACCAAGACCACAATTCTTGAGGAAGTGTTCGGTGAGCTTATGAAACTGTGCTCCAAAGGGGATAACACTCGATTTATGGATCCATGGGTTGCGGTGGAGGATTATTACTTCCTCGTGTATATGGCCCCGTCGCCAAACGGGGGACCTTTCATTTCTCGAGGATGCTGATGAGTTTGTGGTGTACGACTCTCTTGTCGATCCCAACGACTATATACTCTGACGCAGATTGGGCCGATTGTCCTAATAGTCGTCGATCTACCTATGGTTATTATTTGTTTCTATTGGTCCTCTAAGCATCAACATGTGGTCGCTCGTTTTAGTGCCACAGTTGAGTACCGCGGTTGTTGAACTAGACTTACACATTGTACATGATAAAGTTGTCACATGTCAGGTTCGTGTGCTCCATGTACTGTCTTCTTATCCGTTCGCTTACGTCTTCACCAAAGTCTCTCATCAATTCTCTTTGAAAACTTTCATTCCAATTTGAGCATTTCATATATATTTCACGTTCATTATGTAATCTAGTTTCCTTTTATAAGTTATTATATTTGTTTTCTTTGTGTAGGATTTCCTATTATTGTTTACCTAATTGCAGTGTAATTGTATTCTATACATACTAACGATGTTCAATGGAAACCCTAAGGGGAATTATCAACACATAATCAAATATATGTTTTAGATTTAACTGGTGATTAGGTGTTGTGTTGACTTTTACAATGTGATTGTAAAAAGGTATAGGTTTGTCATCTTTTTGTAGCATGATCTTGGTCGTCAATTTGTTAAAACAAGTATATTAAGATACGTTTTAAGTTCTTATTTGAAAAAAGAGTTTTCACTCAATCATTTTCACAGTTTCATGGATACCTCATACTATACTAACCGAGAAGGAATGTATGGAACAAGCAAGTTATGCCAACTAAACCTAAAATTGGAACATGAAGCATGCTTCCAAAATGCATTACGTCTAAGGATTATTGTTATTAACATCATTCCTATATATATTTGATCCATATCCTCTCATCTCATTCCATTCTCATTATAGATTCCAATCATATATATAGGGCCCCTCTCTCTCTATATATAAGTCAGTGACCTCTCTGAAGTCCTAAACTAAGAGACAAGATGGACAAAGAGATGGCAATAACATCTTCTCCTCCTAATGAAGCAACCATAGTTGCTAGAGCTGCCATAAGGCTACTATTGCTGGTTCTCGTTCTTGGGTCTCTTCTGGTTTGGATCA
>JAYMSU010000672.1:0-12645 GCA_036897765.1 Erodium chrysanthum | reverse complement strand
AAAGAAGAAGAGGGGATGCCATTTTTGTTATCGATTCAGTATGTAGTGTCAGTGTGTTTGGTTGCTGAGTGTTTTGGGATTTCTCTTGCAGATGAAATGTATGTGCTTTCTGCTAGCAACAGGCGTGTCTCTGTGGAGCTTCTGGGAAAAGAGAAGATTCAAGACAAGGTAAGTCGATTTGATGAGTTGATAGGTGCGTCACTGGCCTCTTTGGGAGTGAGCTCTGCCGGAGACCCATCTGAGATTGGTGCTACCGTGCCCAGTAAGTTGTCTGCTGGAGACCCATTTGAGTTCTGATCATTTTTTTGATTATTTGGACTTCATTATGCTGCAATGTTTATATCTTACAATTTGATCAAATGCAGTAGTCTTAGTTACTGTATCTTATTATACTTTTGTTGCAGAGTTAAAAGAGCTTGACTTGACTGGAAATTTGCTCTCAGAATGGAAGGTATTTGCGTGAATAAAACTGTTACTTCTGCATTTTGGTTTCCATTTCTCTGTCTTAAGGGAAAGTTCTGATACAATTTATGGTTTCATGATTTTAAGTCAGAAACTGTGATACTAATTAGTAGTGTTTTAACATCTGAATTCATCATTTTGAATTTATAGAACTGTAGAAGGGTTTTTTATTCACAAAATTGATATTACATTGTCTTTATGCCATTTGATATTTTTGACATATTGATTTTTAAGTAGAATTGTGGATTTTGACTTAAGAGGCGCCCTTGGCCTCAAGTATCGAAACCTATGAAACGCAGCAAGTAGAGGTCGTTTATGCCCTACTTGCATCATGAATTGAAGTTTAGTGCCATGTCAAGTTCTTGAAAACACAGGGTGAAATTGCCACTAATTGCTAAAATTAACGGAGAAAATGCAATTTCAAATTCAGAACTTAGGCCTTCGATATGGAGAAATTTTTAATGTTGCACAGAATGTATCTCATAAAGTACATTACAAAGTTATAAACCCCATATTCTCATCTATTGTAGTTCTGGAAGAATGCAAAAGTTTACTGCATGAATAGCATACTAAGTTTTCTTCAACACCTCATTGTTCACACAGCTATTAACAATGATGTGTTTTTTTTCAATATTTTTAAGTTCTATATGTTAGAAATGAATGTGCAGAGAAATAGTGCTTGGAAGTTAGCTTATTATAGAGTGGTTCTTCTTGCTATGCATTTAATTTCCAAAGTCTTGGATCTTCTTATTTTTCTTTCTTCAAAATTAATTGGATGGTACAAGAGAATAGATAAAAAGTCTAATACACAGTGTGACAGCCAAGAAGACAGAATTAATAATGTGGGAGATTCACTGATTATAATAGCTTTGCTCGTACAAAGTAATAAGATAATTTTGCTTATACATGTTGGCATGTATGAAATCCTCATGTAGAATTTATATTTATATTTGTTGAGATGTTACATATTATTTAGACCCACAAGTGTTCTAGTATTATTTATTTATTTTGCTCTATTTGTTAAGATAAGTAAGCTTATTCCTTCATTTGGGTGTTGGACATTGTATGGCTTTATTTGTTTTCTTGTCTTGGTCTTGCATGAAGAAGTGGGGGATGCTGTGAGTAGGCGTGATCCACTTTACATGCTATTAGGTGGACTTTCTGTTTAATGACTCATTTGTTTTAACCACATTATTAGGATGTTGTCACTATCTGCGAACAGTTACCAGCCCTTTCAGCCCTGAACTTAACCAACAATCTTATGACACGGGTTGCTGCGGAGTTACCTCAACTTAAAAACATCCGTCTTTTAGTTTTGAACAATACTGGCATTGATTGGGTACAGGTAAGTCATTCATTAATTTCTCTCTGGTCTTCTGTATCCCTTCATTTATCCAATAAGTTTTTCCGCATTGGAGTATGGCAGGTTGAAGTACTCAAACATTCGCTACCAGCAATTGAAGAACTACATCTGATGGGGAATAAGATAAGCAAAATAGAGGTATGCACACTCTCTATATCATTCTGAAGTACTGTTCTACTATGTTTTTTTAACCTATTTTCTAACTGTTTTCCAGCTTGCATCCTCTTTTACTGTGCAAGGATTTGATTCTCTCCGAGTTCTTAATTTAGAACATAATTGCATAGCTGAATGGGAAGAAATTTTGAAGCTTTCTCAGTTAAGAAGGTCAGAACAATGCGTCTGTTCACTTTTCTGGAATCTTCATTGTGAAACATTTTTTTTAATTTGCCTTTTATGATTTGATTGTCTTCATTCAGCTTGGAGCAGCTCTATCTAAATAATAACAAGTTGAGTTGTATCTTTTACCCTGAGAGAGGCACATGCTTTCAGGAACACCGTGTGCCCTTTGAAACACTGTGTTCCCTTCTTGTTGGTAATATGTCCAAACATAGTATGAGCTCTAATAATTCCTTCTATTTGGTTATCTTATCAATGGTCATTGTATTCCTCAGGAGGTAACAACATTGAGGATCTGGCCTCTATTGACTCATTAAATTCGTTCCCTAAGTTGATGGTAAGGTTTTGGAATCTGGACCTGTTATGTTATCTTAAACCTGCATTTTATTGGGATATGTGTATGTATCAATTAATTTCTGAGTTTATGATCAATATCCACCTGTGCCAAATGCGAATTGGAAACTATCTCCATGTACTTTAGCCACTTTTGTTTTATATTTTTTAATATTCTGACCATGTATGTGTAATTTTTGTGTTGAGTCCACAATGAAATTGTAGCGTTTGTAATATTGTGGATTCTCTCTTCCTGCGACTTCTCGTATATTGGTCTAGTTTCTCAAACTGAAATTTGTGTTGTAACTAAGAAGCATAGATTTTGTTTATTTATCCAATAGAAGTTGTCTTTTTTCTTGTTATCTCTATACTTTTTATCTTTCTTAGCATAGGTAAAAAAAAATTATTATAGCAGTGGCATGAAGTTCATTTGCAATATGCTACAATATGGAGGGAAATAAAATACTCCCTTGTCCCAAACAAGTCTCCTACTTGTTTTGAATTACCAATTATATCCTTGATTTGAATTAGTTACATTCACTAGTGGAGTAACACATGGACTTCGTCAAGGCATGTGGTGGAAAGGGAAATACTCCAAAAAGTAAATGGGACACTTTGCGTGGGGGAGTAAAAATTCAAAACTGCATAGTTTATGATTACAGAGAGTTGCAAAAAGCAGGGAGCCTGCAAATGATTGCATCTATTATCTGTCCAAGTCTAAAATGGCTTTACCTTCTTAGGACCTTGGTTCCCGTACATCTAATTCCACTGGACTAGTATCAATGATTCTACACCCACAATGTAAAGAAAGGAACTCCATATTGGTGGTAGACTCCATTCAGTTCCAGACCCTTAAAACACATAGCTGCTAATAGTATAAAATAGGCTCCTCAGCTATGTAAATGGTAAGTTCAACTTCTAATGAAGGACAATTTAAGTTATGCTCCCTTCCAAAATAAGTTTGCTGTTTGGTTTTTGGAAAATATTAAGAATAACTGTAGTTAGTACTTTGTAGTGCAAGTTTATACATCTCATACTATATTTTTTTAGTGCAAGTTTTGACTCTGCTCTACGTAGTCTATATTAAGTACTTAATCTCCTTCGGATCTGAAATTGAATCTCTACCTGCTTCTTAAACTTCCTTTTGATTTTTTATTCTGATTGTTTTTCATTTCGAGTGAAGGACATCAGGCTTTCTGAGAACCCAATAACCGATTCTTCAAGAGGTGGTATCCCAAGATTTGTGTTGGTTGCACGTTTAGCAAAAGTGGAAGTGCTAAATGGGAGTGAGGTAAAGTCTAGAATTTATGCTCATCCCTTCTTTGCTAAGTTTTACCATAATGGATATTTCATTTCTGACTATCTTTCAGGTTAGTGCTCGCGAAAGAAAGGAATCTGAAATCCGGTATGTTTGTCCTTCACAAGAACAAGACTTATTTCCTTCCTCTTTCATTTTCTTCTTTTGACATGGGAAACTTATTTGTATCTCTTGTTTTTTTTATTCCCCTGCATGGGTTATTGGAAGCATTTCCATTTGCATTGCCATCTCTTCTATTACCCTTTCTTCAACTTCTCTAGAAATACTATTATTATTACTATTGTTTGCTTATTCCTGCATTTGCAGTTATACTGTGGTTAATTTATATCATGCTCTTGCTGTAAGCTTTGTATCAATTGTTCTCTGCATGCATAATTTTCAGTATTGCCACAATTTACTACAGAGGCCAGAAGAGCATGTGTTCTTTCTTTTTTACTGGACATTGGTTAGCATATAGATTAGTGTAAGGAAATAGAACCTCATTTTCTTTTTTCTTTTCAGTTAAGCACATTTTCATTTTATATTTTCATCATATTCAGCTGTGTTTATTGTGAGGAGCATGAGAATATTATTGTTTTAGAGGAAATTTGTATGCAGCAATACGGAATTTATATTGTTGAACTCTTCATATTTAATTTTCTTCTCAGGAAGTGTTTAACTCAAATGGAAATTGCTTTCATCAATATACATCGTTGGTGCATTCCATTATTTATATTACGTGCAACCTATGATATTTGCCGTCTTGCAGGTATATTCGCTTGGTTATGTCCAAGTTGCACGACAATCCAGAAGAGATTAAAACACTCCATCCCAGGTAATTTCCTTACTACCGAAATTTTGTTGAATATTGTGGAGTACCAATGTTTGAACTCTGGGTAAGGAGAACTAACACTATGTGTTCCCAGAGCCATCAGAACTCAATACTTCCTGTCGTGCTTATTAAGGATCTCAAGTGTCTATCAGTCTGATATATGCCATTATAGGGCTGATTATGATTGGCTGAAGTAATTATCTTTTAGATGCTGTAGTCAACCCTTCATTTCCAGTTCTATATACTTTGGTTGCATTGTGGTCATCAATTTTGGAAACTGTAGTTACTATCTTGTGGTGCACTGGCTTTGCTTTTAGTAGAACAACACACATAGTTGGAATGACACATTGGATGAACAACCGAAGTTAAAGAAGCATTTGAAGTAACTTCTTGTTAAACTGAACATAATTTAATCTGGTAATTCGTTGCATTTCTAAAAAGACATTAATTTCTTCTTCATCCCGTCTTGATGTTGGCCATGAGAACATTACCAAGTGAATGTGAATGATGAGTATCCCTCATTATTGACCTAAAACCACTTCAGGTTTTCTGAGCTCAAGAACTTCCATGGAATTGAGGATGAAAGGGCATCGGTTAGAGCATCGGGCCCTCAGAAAATGGCTTCAGGACTCCTATGTATGAATCCTAAGTCTGTCTTATTCTTTTTAGTCTCCAAATTGCTACAAATTTTCATACAGTTTATACGATCTTCATTTAGCTATCACTCTGAAATGTGTGGGCGCATCTATTGGTGAGAAACCCCCTATGACAAAGAAGTTACCCGCAACTGCTACGGTAAATATGACACTTTTATATTTTTGTCCTCCATATCTATGCATCTGGTTGATTGTATTGAAAGCATATTGTATTTATTTTAGGTTGGCAAGTTAAAGATGCTGTGCGAAAGTTTTTTCAAGCTCAAGTCTATCAGGCCAAAATTATTCCTTCAAGAAGAGGTTTGTCATTACTACAACTTGATTCACTTCACATGTGACTCCCTAGTTACTTGGATGCCTCCATAGCATTTGATTTGTCATGGTTTTGATAATCACATAAGCTAAAAATAGATGATGCGGTAATTTTGTTTTTGGGTATGCAGGGTTCTCCATTACCTTTACTGCTTGGTGATGAAATGGCATCATTGATGGATATTGGCATTGGCAATGGCTCAACCATTCTCATTGACCAAGAGGATTGATATAATTTGAATGGCCTGTCTGTAATGAATAGTTCCCTACCCTTTAGGTGAGGTCAGATTTTGAACTCCAGCAAGTCAACCTTGCCGGTGCATTCTTTGGCTACTGAATAGATTGTGCAGCTATTTGTCACCGGATCGCGAGTATTTTACGTTACACTGTTGTGGAATGTTTACGTCATTCCATTTACAGGACACAGATCTAATTAGGTGTGTTTTTCGCTTGAACCATTACACAGGTTTGATGATAACTAATTGATTGAACCCTATTTTTGGAAAGGGAAAATTGGCATGGAGATGTATTTCATCTCCAATACATAAAGCTACTGGTATATGACAACTTTCCTCTTTTGACTTGTTGGATCTTTCTTTAGGAGTAGTACAACTCAGTTAATTCAGAGGCAAAGTGTAGCTATGTAGGATCTTTCTTTTGTTGGGTCATGTTCACATTTCTACATCAAAGTCCTCATTTAAAATACTTTTTTTTTCGATGTCTTCCCTTTCTTTTCTATACATTTATTCATCTTAAACAATTAATAGTAGGCCAAAAAAGTCTCCTCTCTCTCTTAAAAGGAACTACATCCTATGTTGAGATTATCATATTCATATTTGAGGAACAGATTCATCGTCCTCAACCTCTCTTAAAGCAGGCATTGAGGATTCGAACATATCTCTCCACCTCGTATCATTCCTGAAATTTCCCTGGCCGCTACCATTTCCAGGGCGGTTCTTAATCCTTGTCTCAAAGTCTCTTTTTGTTGTCATTGAACTCTGAATCATCTTCTAGACAGAAGCTAAAAGAAGGGGTGGTGGCATCAGTACATTAAGGATGAAAATTTGAGGCTAACTCTCAAAATCTCTTTAGGCTGTGTTAAAATTTATAAGTGGGGGCTAGGGCTCTGGGGATATGGTTTAGGTTGTCTTTGTCACAAGTGCCCATAAATGACTTTGCATTATTCATGTCTTCCCATCCTGTTAGTTTCTTCATATAGACAAGTTTGGGTTGACTATTAGAGAATAGGTTCGAATCCTCTAACTGCTCCAACATTCAGGGTTTGTAACATCATCATTTGACCGCTCTAATACCACTTTGCAGTAGATTCAACCTAGAAATTGCAATAAAAATGAAACCTTTACTAACAGGTATTTGGGGCCATTACAAATTCACCAGCTGTCACTACTATCCTGCGACTTCGCTTCAGCTGGCTTGTTGTACCAACACAAGACATTTAAACTAAACTACTTATTAAACGCCATCATTTCTCACCCTTGCTAATCAAACTTCTCTTCCACTTAAGCTTTTCTCTGCTCTCACGTCTCCTCTCCTGTCTGCATGCTTCTTTCTCCTCTTTAAACTTCTGAATCTGAACCCTAAACATTATTTACTAATAGTAATTATATTTAAAACAAATTTATTGATCTTAAAACTTAGGGTTTGAGTGAAACCATTGAGACAAGGGGTAACTTTACTTTAATAATATTTTAGAAAAGTAAAGAATATTTTTCAATAAAACAGTAAAAACAATCCTAATGTTGAGAGTAGTAACTTTCTAAGATAAAATCGTTATTGGTTTGTTCCCCACAAAAAAAAATGCCAAAACTTAGTACAAGTAGAATATGTCAAAAAGTTAATTATATGACTATTGCTGATACCTGAAAGCTAAAGGGGGTTGTTAAAAACAGCATAGTGGAATACAAGTCACCCCTCTTCTCTAGTGCAAGTAGAGTATTATTCAGAGCATCAATATACTGGAGCATAAAGTAGTGAAGATTGAAATTATTAGTCAAGACGCACACAATTCAGACTCCATGATTAAAAATCAAAAGGAATAATAGTTAGCTTAACCCCATAACCATACATAGTATAGTAAATCTTCATCCTACAAATGCTAGAAAATCATTCAGTAAGAACAAAAGAAAACATGTCAATCCAATGTAGCATCATGATTTTGGACAAGGAAACTACAAATCCCACTAACCTCAACACGTTAAGGAGCTTAATATCAAAACTACTTATCCCATTGACATCATATGCCATATCCAGTTGCAGGTGCACTGCCTCCATAAGCAACACCAGACTGCTGCTGCTCATATCCTGGTTGGGGTTGAGCATAACCACCATAACCTGTCCCAGTGAGAGCGGGATCTTGGTACCCATAACCTACATTGTTCGAAGCCGACTGCTCTGTGTATCCTCCTTGTGTAGCTGGATATTGCCCGTAGCCAGCCACTTGACCATAACCAGCTGCCTGCTGCCCGGAGGGATGTGGATAAGATGCTGGTGGTTGCTGCTGCTGATTATTATATCCATCAGTAGCAGTAGAGCCATATGGAGGAGGATGGTATGTTTGCTGATACTGCTGAGGTGCCACGTATGGCTGCTGCACTGCTGTGGGACCACCTTGATATGGCATCTCTCCTGGTTGTGGTTGACTAGCCCTGGGGCCAAAAGAACTGTAAGATGGTGGCTTCCCATACTGCTGCTGCTGCTGCAGACCAAAACCAGGTTTGCTCACATGCCCACCGTAATGTTGTGCTGCTGGAGCTTGATTTTCAAATTTAGGCTCACCACCATAGCCATGACCGTATGTCTGCTGAGGCACTGCCTGAGAATAAGGAGATGGATGCCCGTAATTGTAAGATGGGGGTGGAGCACCAGGACCATGTGCAGAGTGACCTCCATAATAATCATAACCACCGCCACCACCACCCTGCAATTGCATCGAGGAAGGTGGCCTTTGTTCCCATCCTGAACCAAACCCACTTCGAGGACCACCCATTTGCTGACCACCATATGTTGAAGGTGGATTTGAACAAGGATAAGATCCTATTCCTCGCTGGTGATAATCATAAGCCGATGGCTGAACACCTCGTTGACCCCATTGAGGTGGAGCACCTGGCCCACTGGGCCTATACCCTTGCTGGTTATTGTTGCTGGAGAGAGGGGATGCCCTTACTGTCTACATAACCAGTTCAATGCATAAAAAAAGTAAGTTGCAGAATAAATCCATCAAGTTAAAAGTAATGTCCCATGAAGAAACATCAAAAGGGCAAGGCTACTTAATCATCCACTCAAGAAGGAGAAATCAAATGAATAAATAATATAATGGCATGTCACCCAAACAACAACACAAAAGCACTTCTTTACAACAAAATACATTATGACAAAGAACATCACAAGCTTCAGAAATTGAATTCGGAATCCAGATGGGTGTTAATAAAACTAGGATATATTTTATTTGGCAACAGTTTACATGAAATAAGGCCGGGTGAAATAAACGCACCAGAATTAGGCATGAATATATTTCAACCCATCCCAGACAACTGAACATATCAAATATCTTCAGGAGTTGACATTCTTGAAACCTAGGTCACTATCTTTTTGCCATCATTTGACTCTGGTACATGATTAAATATACAAGTACAATATTTGGTATGACTCTGATGATATAGCCAAAAAAAGGAGCAGGAACTTTTTATCCATACATTCAAGAGATACAAAAGGGCATTATATTTCTTCTGTTTGAATTCAGCCAAACATGGTAAGACAGACATTCCAAGCACAAACATTGATTTTCATAGGAACAATAGACAATTACAATGAACTTATATCAAGAATTAACTTACTCCATTGTAAAACCTTAATCACGTGAGAAATATTTTATGAGACGAGAGGCATGGAAGCCGACCTACTGAAGGGTTTCCTTTCACATATAAAGGACGAGCACAAACATGTGTTGACAGGACATAATACGATGAATGAAATGATCTGAGGGAGAAAAATAATCCTTTCAGGAAGCTTGAATTCATTATTTGAAAAAATTGTTCTTGTACTTTTCCATCTAACTTTGCAGCCATACCATAGTTATAGCAAACCACTACACCTCAATGCATATCAAGGACATCAATCATATTCTTCAAGAGAATCAGCAAAGCATAAGATAGGAATGAAGCCAGTGTCTCATGCATGTTTCAACAATTATGACTTTACCAGGCTTGGCACTCTCTTTCATTACATCTTATGCAAATCAAGCATGTAGACACTAAAGAGCACTTTGACACTGCAACAGTCTCACACTGAATCATGATTTTTAAGTCTCGAGCAATCTTACCAACTAATTAAGATTCTGAAATCGGGAGACTAAATGCCTGATACCTCTCTTCGGTGGACGAGAATGAAAATCGTTGGTTCATTGCTACCCCAAGAAAGCAATGCCGACCCCACGTGAAAGACAATAGCCAAATCTGCAATTTTTAAAGCCAACCAATTCGAAATCGGCACCTTCAAGATAAATAAATCATGGCATCCTACATCTTTGACTGAATACATGTTCTTCCTAAAATCAACCAAGTGATCTTGGCATGGATCATTAATCAATATTGCAAATTCTCTAGAGGGTTATTCGATGAACTAGTTTATCAAATGGAAATCTTCTGAAATAGTTCTTCCCTATATTGATGAAAAGGCCTACACACAAATGCAATGTTGTGGACGGGTAATCATGTCATATCTTTGAAAGAATAGCTTTGGCAAACAAGGCTTGAAGATAGATATAGCTCATGCTTAACTAGTCCAGTGAAAGACCAACTCTGAAATGATATGACAAAAGAATAGGTACCATGGGGTAGTGGGTAGCTACTAGAACCCAACTTCGCAAACACCAAACATGCTAGGAGACAGAAAATAAGGCAAAAAAAAACATAATTGGAGAAAAATAATATTGGTGTAGTTTAACATAACAAGTTAACTACGAGACAAAACATTAAGCCATCTTTGGATTTGCTATACATTATTAAGATACACTACTATTTTTGTAACTATATCTACCTGCAAGTGACTTTCACACAAAACTTTAGTCAGCATGTTGGTTAATTTGGTAACATCAAACCACTAATGTACCCTGACCTCTATAAAAATTAGAGATACCATCTATAGAAACTATAAGCTTGGTACTGCACACAACTTGTTCAAAGTAAGAATGTATGAGCAAATTGTTGAGCAAACCTCTTCTAGATTACATCCTTCCTTCTCATATTGGATTCAAGAACATGACAGAACTGACAAAATTATGCATTGTTCATCTGAAGAGCTACTAAACAGTACAGATTTGCCATATGCATACTAAGAGAATTATATAAGCATACAAATATACACATAATGCAAGGTTCTGATTGCACATACCATCAAGGAAAACAGTAGTAAAACTACTTAAGCATCATAACAATGCTTTAGCAATACTACCAACCTACTACCACTTCTTGATATAGTAAGGCATGTAATACTGAAAGAGCATGAAAAGGAAAAAGTAGTTCTGCATAGATTGACAAAAGGTCATATACAAACCTGATTCATAACTTCCTTGATCAATTCTCTAGCAATCTCAATTTGCTTCTTATCTCCAGTCACACGCACAGTCCTTTCCTCACCTTCAGGAAGATGTTGAGGTATCAACTATATAGAAAATCATTGGTCAGTATTCAAATCTTAGCCAAAAGTTGAGTATATATAACATTATCTACTTATTGACCATATCAAAAAGCAAGGTACACGATATCAACTACCTGGATGCGTGCTCCAGACCTGGTCTGCAAACCTTTGATTGTCTCCCCAGCTCTGCCTATAATTAAACCAACCTGAGCCAAATAAAGGATAATTGAAACTTGTTACAGTTATAGGAAGGCACATACAGATGCATATACTGGAGACTAGAGGCCTTACTAAGTACCAACCTTCTCATTAGGTACATGCATCAAAAATTGTTCAGCAACACGAGCAGCTTGCGCTGAAGCAATACCTCTAGCTACAAGGGATGGAGAACCCCCTGCATCAGCCTACAGTCACATAAGCAAAACAAGACACATTAACATGAATATTAAGGGGTAAAATTTGAGAGCTAACGCCTAGAACACAATATAACATGGCAGAAGAGGGATACAGTATTGTGAGTAGAGCTCAAGCTTCAAGACAGAATATAACCTCTGCAATGACATCTTTTATCAACTTCTCAGCCTTGTTTATATTATCAGGAGTTCCTATTAGTTCCACAGACCTGGTTGCAGAATGTGGATCGGCTTCTACATCCCTGGTGATCTGAATTTTTGCCCCAGAATTGTATTGCAAAAGCCTTATGGTTTCCCCCGCTTTTCCAATCAGAACCCCAACCTTATTATTTGGGACCACCATTTTGCGTGAAGTACTTTCTTTCTGGGAGTCAGTTTGTTCATCTTGACCACCCACCTGTTGAGGAGTCTCGCCAGAAGGTTGTTCAGCTCCAACTTTAGATGGTTCCTGAGAAACCTCGGTCTCAGCATTCTCAATAGGAGGCTGTTCGGAACCACCAGACTCGAGATTATTCGGAAGGGAATGCTCATTGTTAACTGTTTTCTGTTCCTCTTTCAATTGCGGCTCAACTTCCTTTGACGGGTTATCATCTATAGTTGCTTGTTCATCACTCTCCTTAGTGGATTCCTCTATTTCTTCAGCTTGGTGTCCATTTTCACTGGCTAACATGGCCAAAACAAAACATGATTCCAACAAGTTATTTTCACTCAAAATACTAAGATGCCAAAATATCATATATACTAGGAAACATCTCATATCTCTCTATGGCAAAATTAAAGAGAAATTCAAGCAAGAGAATCGAACAACATCAGTTTCGAATTCCTTATCCCTTATTCGAAAGCAAAACGAGAATCATATCATCACGAGCATGCAGAAGATAACATCATCAATCACAGAAATGAAAAGAATAACAAGTTAACGCCATTGGTACCTAATTCATCATCAGGCTTCTCGTCATCCAGCCGCGCTCGCTTGGCATCGGGCG
>JAYMSU010000671.1:0-12653 GCA_036897765.1 Erodium chrysanthum | reverse complement strand
GCTTTCTCAAAAAAAGAAAAAAAGAAAAAGGGAGAGTCTATATTCGAATAAAGGAATGTGATAGATTAGATAGCTAATTTGTGAGGTCTCCCCATCAAGTAAGTTTGGTGCAATTATCATCAATATTGTTGATAAAAGCGAGGTGGTTAAAATTCTGCAAAGAGGTGTTTTCTTTCTTTTGACATAAGAAAGAGAGAGGGAAAAAAAATACTATTTTAAGAGAGTGATTAGATTTTTGGTCACACATTTTCCCCTCATAGATAGTTAAAATTTCACACATTTTTCTAATGATCTTAAATGAGATAGGTTGTCTATCTAAAATTCTTAAATATCTAATCGGCAAATCACAACATCAAGAGTGTGACTTTAGCCTCCCTCGTCAAGTTACATAGACATTCAACAAAAAAAAAAACACTTTTTCTTTATTTATGCAAATAGAAAAGAGGATATTATATAGATACCAATCTTGTACTATACAACATTTTCATTCAAAACTATAATATGAAAAATGGCTATATTCACAGCAATGACCTGTTTAAGTTGTAAAAATTATTGGATTAATTAGAAACTATGTAGTGAATAAAATATTATTGTAAAATATACCATCTAAAAAGATTCAAATGATGAATTAGACGCAGAGTTCGTTCTGGTATCCTACGTTATGGTGTGGTGATCCAAAAGAAAGATCCCTCCTGGTTTAACCAGAATTAGGGTTTTGTGCGCCTTGTGTGCGTTTTTGTGCTTCTGACGATGTACGTCGTCAGGTAGTTTAGTTTATCTGTTCTTGCAAATTTGATATCTACTTAGTAGGTCAAAATCCCAAAAGTTTGAGAAAATGAGTTTCGAAAGTCAATCACCACATTCAATATTGTCCATCAACCACTAACCACTTAAGAGACAACCTTTTTATATCGTTTAAGCAACACAAAGTTATACTGCGTCGCCTAAACAACTAGCATTATAGCCACTTAAAGAAAATGTACGTCGTTTTAGTCTCTTAGGGGACACAACATTTCGACCACATCATGTTAGTGGTCATTAAAATGACACAACATTGTTGCTTTGTCTTGGTGGTCATGAGGACGATGCAGACACTCTGGTGTGAATTTGGTGCAATGTATAACCAAGTCGGTTGATAGAAATTTATACCAGACTTGAATAGAATTTGTATTTAAACTCACCAGTCAGCAGAAAGAGACAGCAAACTAATTAAGAGTTTGGGTACATCCCATTAACTTCATCAGCAAATAATAATACAGTTGATAATATCAAAGTCCAAATCCACATCATCTACTGAAATGAAACACCTAATTTTCTCATCTTCATCTTCCATGCTCCTCTTAACTGTTGTTTTGTGAATATTAAATTTGCAGCTGCTGTTCATAGCTTTACCATCTTCTCCTTCATCATCAGAAACTCGAATCCAAGGCCACTCAATTCAAATCTTTAGACTTTACTTTTTATGCTGAAAACAGATATCAATAGTACAAACTCTCATACATGTTTTAAGGTATCACAATATGCTGAAAGATAGAAATTTTGTCCCAATAACAAGATTCTACTATACATCCCTCCACAAGCTCATTTAGAAATGTTTTCTGATTTGTGTAAATGCACAAAATTACACACGAAACTGCTTATTCTGATAATTTACATATGATACCATTACCTGTCATGTGCCCTATTGCCTTGCGTCTCTTAGAGACTTGGTTACTTATCATGACTGTGTTGGGTAAGACATCGAACTTATGCAGGAACCGAGAGAAAGCACCACTTCCATTCCCAGCCAGTGACTAACGTTCACCGAATGATCAATATCAGCATAACATGGAAAATTTAATTACTTGTCCAGCACCAAAAACATAGCTTCTACCCAGACTGTAAACAATTGCAGCAAATTTCATGAACAAAGGCATGGATACTTAATTAAGAGCATGAGGAGGCTAAAATAAGTACACCGGCTATTTTTTTTATAGCAAAGATTAAGGATTAGGGGAGTCAGTAATTCCATTACCACATGCCCCTGTGATCTCCATGTGCTATCTCACTACAAGTGAATGTAGCTAACTCAAATCATATTGCTAATGCATGTATAACTACAATAAGTGGACATTATTTAGGAGGCACCCAAATGGAAAGTAGAACATTTATTTTGGGAAGGAGGGAGTACGTGATCTTGGCTGCTTAGTTGATTTGGCCTGTTAAAGTTAAACTATGACACTCTTTTTATGTCATTAATAGTGATGCAGCCCACATTTGACTATAGCATAAAAGGAGTCAAAGGGTAATTTACAAGGAAACTATTATAAGAGAGAAAGTAGAGGGGGAACTACATTATTCTTATTCTGTCACGGTAATGGGTAGAGATTTTAGCATCCAACTACAACTACACATGCAAATGTATAGGCACTCAAAAACATACATATAACGAAAGAAAAAAGTACTCCACAACAAAATAAAAAAAGGTCATATAAATGCATTCAATCATCACAGTTTGAGCTTTGGAAATGATGTTGTGTTTGAGTCTTATAACTTGCATATTCTAATTGCAAATCTCAATTGACCGAGTACTCAGCAGTTGAGATGCATCCAGGGTACCGAACTAGTGTGGTGGAACATGTGCCTCTTCTGGGAGGGGCATATAGTGACTTCGGCACCTAACCCCGATCCCCTTCAAGGATATATCCGTAATCCTACACAATTGGTTAAGGTTTTACAGGGTAAAGTTCATGACCGTACTTGTTGGCTGCTCACCATGGAACACACACACATGAGTAAATTTTGTTGGCTTTATGCCAATGACATTATGCAACATTTTACCTATTTACCAAGGAATGGAAATGACTTGTTATGAACCTTCTTTGTCTCTACTTCCATACTATACTGTACCATCTAAAAGGGAATATGATCACTCAGGAAAGGAAATCCTCATTCCTTCTCTTTGAAGGGAATGAAACTAGACTATTTTGAGGGAATAGGCATGTAGTGAGAATGAAAACAGGAGTACATGGTCCTTAATAGACATATAGATTAGATGATGCCATTCCATTATAGCAAAGGAAAAATTTGTTTAGAGAGAGAGGGTCCATTCACTTTAGTTGGCAATAGATGCATCCATTACACAACTCATAAATAAACAAACACATAGAAGAGCTATGATGATAGATCTAACAATCATGTGTGATGCAGTGTGTTTGTGTGTGGGTGAGAGAGAGTTCCATTAAAACCATTGATATTCATTTCTATTAATTCCACAGAAGCATTTATTCTTACCAAGCACAAAAAACACAAAGCTACAGATGAAGAGATAAATCTAAAGCAGCTTCCGATTCTTCCTTACCAGCAGAAGAACTTGCAATCCCAGGAGTTGGATCCTCATCGGCCTTAAATAGGGGTACCTCTTTCTTCCCACCTCTCTCTTTTCCCACACGAGGATTGGAGCCAAACTTTGACCTTTTTGACATATTCGTTATTTCAGAATCCACTGGTACATCACCTAAATAGGGCCTCTCACTCCCCTCAGATTTCATGGTGCTACTCTTGTTATGCTGACCAACTCCGTCTAAACCTGGACTCTGACACAGATTCAGAGGCAAGAGAACACAGGTGGTAGGATCTTCAAAGAAAGAGGGTTGATTGGAGCCTACAGCTGGATAAGGATAGTCAACAGCAATGGGAGGAAATGGAAGATTGCTAAGATTAGGATACTCAAAGTTCTGCACAGCATCTGCAGAAGGGAAATACATACCACCCAAGCATGATTGGCACTGACCGAAATTATACTGGAGCACTCCATTAGAGCCTAAATACGGCGGATCCAGTGGGAAACCAGCAGCTGCATTGCCGTCAAATGGAGAAATTGCTATCGGAGGAAGGCACTGAGGATAGTTAAGTTCGACATTGACATACCCAGATGAAAGATTTGGAGACATGATAAACTGACTGTTGAGATTTCTGAGACTGTACTCAGAAAAGCTTGTTGCATTCAACTGGCCACTCTGATTTGAGCAAAGCCAGTCAGAGGGAGGGGGAGATGAGGCTGTCTCATTGAAGATAGTACTCATATTGTTGCCAAAACCTCCAGAGGGATTGGCAGTTGGATTGTGCAGGTTGGGACTAAGACTTGAGGCATTGATGCCAATGGAAGTACTGGAATTATTGAAATGATTCCAATTATTTCCTGGCCTCATAGCCTCCTGATGAGCCATTAGATGACTGCCTAGAGCCTGATGGTTGCCAAAACCTTTGTTGCAGAAGATGCATACAAGGAGACCATGCTTCTCTGCATTTTCTTTATTTGCAGCCAACATGTGATTCATCGCTGAAGTTAAGAGAGGGACCCTCACAGAATTCCTTTCAAGAAGAAGGTACAGAAAGTAGCAAATGCAATGAAAACTTCCCTGAGAAACATACTCCAATCTACTTCGTTTTATATCCCTTTCATAAGGCAGCGCTCATGAGTGGAGGTTAAGATAATTAATACATACGACAAACTTAATAAATTCATACACAAAAGAAAACACAAAGTGCAAAAATGTGGAAACTTTGCCAGAGAAGCTTCATGTAAAACAGCATTAAAGTAACGTTCTCGCAGTAATCAAGGTTTATAATAGCCATAATTTTTTATAGAAAGTATTAAACTATAGATAATGAGAAGCATGCCTGTGTACATAGTGAAACCGCTCTATACAGGTAGTCATGGAACCTGCCACAAAATACGAGTGGCATCGGTTAAGGGGAGATTTTGGAAGGTATAAAGAGAGAAATGAAGGCAAGCTCATTATGACCGGCTTTCAAAAATTTAAAATTATATTACTGCATATCAGATAAGTTCAAAAGATGTTAACTGAGCATTAGATGCGTATTAAAGGTCTTACATAATATACACACCATGGAGAAAATGGAAGAGAAAAATATGCCATTTACATATGGTTAATAATTTAACAATGGTTGGTCCTTCAAGCTTTGAATTACCAAACATTTAAAATTATACTGTTAAGCAATTAAAAAGTGGCAAAACTAAACTAATAAGATGAAGTTACATTGAATATGGTCTCCTTCAACTCAATCAGTAAGTGCAACTGAATATAGTGTTTCAGTAACTTTCCCATGATAAGATCTTTGTGGAGAAAGAAAAAGAAGGTTGAATGAGTTGGTTTTATTGGAGTTAGTGTATGACATGGTTTAACATTAGGAATGGCTTTATACTACTTCTTGATCGATAACTTCTTTAGCGAAGAAAGGAGAAAGAAAGAATTTTTTTTTAGCATATCAAATCCAAAACTACATGGGAAAGAATACATCAGCTGATCAAACTAAGGTAATTTCAACAGAAAAAAAAGTCTTCTGAAACTTGATGGCCGAAACAAAAAGCAAAGACACATCTATATTCATTTGTAAGCAGTAAACTAAGTCTTGTAAAGCATAGCAAAAGAATAAGTTGCCAACATTATGAAACACTGAAAAATTAAGTACATTTGGTAGGTATCCAAAATTACCATGACAAGGGAATACCATATTATCTTGACATCAATGCCACTTGCAAATTAAAAGACTTTACAAGGTAATCTGTGTTTGCAGAAGCCAAACTCAGTAAGTAAAATTCTTCCTACAAGATCATAGGAGGTGGTGACGAGGTCACAGATAAGTTAAAAGTCGTACTTTGGATTTGTGAAGTGGGAAACATCAGAATGCTAAAATCATCCAATACAAACTAAAAGAAAAAAAACACTAACAATATGGTTGCTATGCTTTCCAATAAGACTGGTCAAATAATTTAGCACTCAAATAGCGACTGTTTTCTGATGCTTTCAGTACTATCTAATGCAGGAGTTCCTACTTTAAATTTGCTTTGTTTCCAAGCAAGGATGGTTCATCAAGTTGAGAGATCAGTTAGGATGTTGGAATAATACCATCGTAGATTATTGGATCCACAGTTTAAGTATTACTTGAAAAGAATGTATTCTACCAAACAACTCTCGTGGAAAATAAAAGTACAGAATCCATTCAAATTTTAACCGACTTCTTATACTTTTGATACATATTAAGAAGGAAAGAATAATTGCACTTAAATTTGAAGAGAACTAGCAAACGTAATGTAACTTTGCTCTCTCACAAGGAAAGAAAGGCACCTCATCAAACCAATTTTACAAATTGAACCACCATAAGGCCTCTCAAGAGCAACACAATCGCCCTATCAACTACTATCAAAGAATAAGGGTAATTCGAAATAGACTAGCTCCTAATCACTACAACCAAAATAAGGACTCCCAAAGCCCCTCATTATCAATCCAATATACAATTAAAAATGCAATTCATTAAAATTTATAACATCTAATTTGGTAAAGAAATCAATTGGATACTATAGTGAGCTGGTTTCAAAAGGGAAAAAATGTAGTTTCTTTCTGCCTCTTTCGATATGAAGACATGATTATGAAAAACACCCCAATTCACATAATTGAAAAACAAAAAACAGGCTTTTCGTTCTCATCTTCTCTGTAAACTCAAATGGAGCTCAAAGAGCACACTTTTTTCTTTTTTAAATTAAGCTTTTCGTTCTGATATGCTCTAAGCACTGAAATGGAGCTCAAACCAAATAAAAATTAAGAGATCACAAAATTTAGGTTTAGAATTTTCAGTCTTATCTTCTTTAATCTAACGATGATAATGGAGCTCTATTTTCAAACAACAACGAAAAAGAGAGAAGAAACTGAAAATTAACAACAACAAAAACATTACCGGCGGAGGCGGCAGGATCGCCGCCGATTAGTTCCGTTCATGGCCGCAGAAGCATCTCCGACCGGAGAGTTTGAGTCAACTCCATTGACACTGCACTGTTCACTCTTCTATTGTTGAAGGTGGATTGAGCCCATTTTGGGAAAATAGTCCATATGAAGCCCAAATAAAAGCCCAAATATAGTCCGTCAGTATATTAAGCCCAAGGGTAGGAGTGTAATTACGCTGTCTAAGATATTTTTTCGATTACCTCGAGATATTTTTTTGAACACTGACAAAACGTCCGCCATTTGTGGACCAGGTATCGAAAATCACGTGATGTGGGCCCTCTCATAATCACCCAAACACACCACCGTAAACCGAGGATCAGGATTGAATTCGTCACCAAACAGGCCCCGAGCGCATTTTAATCTCAACCGATAAAAATCACACGATGCACAGTGCGCACCCACCCGAGTCCCTATAAAAGCAGCCTTGGGCTCACCATTTCTACTCGTGCTAATCTCAGAGGCGGATTACGCATAAAATCCCCTCTTTCCTCTATTTATTTCTTTGTGATCAATTTCTAGGTTCATCAATGGCGTCAGCTGATGTTGAGTACCGTTGCTTCGTCGGAGGGCTCGCATGGGCCACTGACGATAACGCTCTTCAGCAAGCCTTCAGCCAGTTCGGTGATGTCGTCGAATCGAAGGTCCGTTTGGTATCTCGCAGAGAGGATCGAATCCGAACTGACCTCTTTTTGGCTCTCTCGGTTCCTCTTTGAAACTCTCTGTTCTCTGTGTTACTTGATCTGTTCTCTGAATTTCTGTTACTATCTGTTACTTTTATTGCTCTGCCTCTTCATAGGTACGTCTATCTTCGTTCGTGAAGGTCGATCGTTACATACATTGATTTTATAGGTTGCGAGAGCTAATTTTATGAAATGTTGGTTCAGATCTGACGTTTTTCCGTTTCATTTTGCCCAGATCATCAACGATCGCGAGACCGGGAGGTCCAGGGGCTTCGGATTCGTCACTTTCTCCAACGAGAAGTCGATGTCTGACGCGATCGAGGGGATGAACGGCCAGAACCTCGACGGCCGTAACATCACTGTGAACGAAGCTCAGTCCCGCGGAAGCGGTGGTGGAGGTGGACGCCGTGAGGGCGGAGGCGGAGGATACGGCGGACGTCGTGAGGGAGGTGGTGGATACAGCCGCGGCGGCGGTGGAGGTGGATACGGAGGAGGTGGTGGATACGGTGGAGGCCGTGAACGTGGCTACGGAGACTCCGGTGGCGACCGGTACTCGTCCAGGGGTGAGTCCGACGGAGGCAACTGGAGGAATTAGGATTAGCTAGCAGTAGCGAAGTGGCCTAATCTGCGCTTAGTGTTGTTGTTGAATGTTTTTTATCTTGTTCTGTTATTGTTACGTTCTCTGATCCTCCGTTGTCGGAGTGGATCTGGTTCGCTATGTTGCTCTTCGATGTTATGGATTTGCTATGAATGAAAACAAGTGTGGAGATGTTATTTTTTTCATTCTGTAATTAAATATTTATCTGGGCAAAATCAAATACAGTACTTGAGTTAATAGAGATATTCCAGGTAGATTATTTGTGAAAATCGCCTTTGGCAAAACTTGAGTTTTGATCAGAGATATTATAAGTAGATATTGTGCTGCTAATCCTATCTAGAAAAAAATGAAATAAATATCATGATTCCAAGAGCCTGCTCAAAAAAAAAAAAGGAATGAGAAGATGATTTTAGATATTTCAACACAACAAAGTTATTTGTGTTCTGAACTGTTAAAGTTTTTGAAGTTGTTTTTTCTGTAAGCCATTTTTGTATCGGTTTGAGCTCGCTTATCCTGAACCCCTTGCTATATTAGGGAGAATCATTAAACTTATGACTGTTATGTACACAAAAAATTGTTTCCACAGGATTATGATTATTATGTATACATAACATTGCTTCCACCGGATTCGAATTCTGCCTGGTAGTCCTAGAATGAGCCCTTAACCACTGGGTCGGTAGTTTTTGAAGTTGTTAATTGTAAATCTCATAGCACTAACCATAAATTTCACCAAAAATGTTGTTCAAGTGAAGTGAGGAAACATTAGGACAGGTATGAGGAAAACCTGAGTTGCCTTGTAAGGAATTTCATATAGTCAACTGTAGTAACATAACTACAACAGTAAAGTATAAGATACTAGTTCATATAATGAGAATTTTGATGACAAGAGACCCTTTACACAGGGAAAGGATTAGTCACCATACTATTACTAACCAAGAAACAAACTAAAATCCAAGTTACTTAAACTCTTCCAACAAGTAGGACTTGATTATTAGTCAACATTGTAGTAGATGGGAACATGGTTACTCTAATCCGAAGACACAGTTGTACGAAGTGGCAGAACACTTTCCCCCTCCTTGGCATTCTCCGCCTCATTTTTTTGTGCCACTGCCTTTGACATTCCGAACATCTGTCAAACAAGTTGCTCCGTTAAAACAACACACATAGAATGCAAGTCGAAAAAATGAATGAATTGAGCTAAACTATAACCTTCTCAATGGTCTTCTTGAAGCAAGTCTTGTGTTCATCCATAGATGCGTGGATGAACTCATCAATGTGGTCCTTCACATCCTCCAAGAAGGTGGCTTGCTCGCTCTTCTTCTTCCGGCATGAACTCGGGGCAGCAGGCGATGGCTTACTGTTACTTGCTTCCATCTTTGGTATATCACCTAAAACCATTTGGAGAACATTAACATGCTTGGCAGTGCCACTGCCAACATATCATCACATCACATAAACCTATTCACTTTGTTGGAATCATAAAAAATCCTTCCAATCAAGAGGACAAGGATTTGTGCATATTGCTCTGAAATACCAAGCTATTATACTAATGTTACTGATAATGCGAATATATCAGTATTTCAAGTTCAAATAATGTGCACTACATGATCGGAAATTATCTGTGTCATGGTACAATGGACAACATTTGGAATGATCTCAAGGCATGATAATTATAACCATTCAAAGCAAGTCTTGCTTACAAGGGTTGCAATTTTCCCATGTACAATACTCCAAATTAGGTTAACTGATCAACAGTTAGCAATCTTTTGACGATCTATCACTCTTGAAATAGTTCTTCACTTTGAATATCACACAGCATACATGTATTTGAGTAAACTGAGAAAACACATGAATGAGTCTCCAAGACAATTAATCGACAGAATTGCAATTTTCTGCAGCTTTTAATAGTTCAGAATTAGCATCTGTCTTTGTCTAGGATTCTTAAGGGTTTTAACCTATTCACCAAATATGAGAATTACAACTGGAGCCTAAATTTAGCTTGAAGATAGTACCAGGATATCAGTCTTCTACAAAGATGTTTCGAATATGCATATGGGAGCATGTTCAAGACTCATCTGATAGAGGGCATCATGAATATTTTTGTTTGTGTTGGGAGTGTTTGATTTCTAATTGATCCCCAAACTCTCTCCATTTTTGCTAGCCTTGCAAATTTAAGCCAGATAAACCTCCAACACATACACACTCCATCACTCCCATTTGTTACTTCCTTTCTTCTTCCTACTTTTTCTTGACCATATTCAACGAAAAAAATAAAATGAACAAAATCCCAAACCTCTCAAATGAGTATAAGACCTAACCTTAGCTTCTTCCATCCTAACCCCAAATTTTAATAGCAATTCAAATCAAACCCTTTTCACTACCGTTTCTAGGAAACCAAAGAGAGCCCATATGAGAATCTATCATCAATCAACCGATAGCCATGACAATTTATCTCAAAACTAAGTTGACACCCAACAATCAAACAGTGAAGAGAAACCTAATATGAGCGCAAAAAAAACATGAAAAGCTTTAAGATTTGTGATAATTACCTTGCAGAAAATCAGAGGAAGATTCAGATGAATATTGGGTCTTCGGTTTTGGCTGCTATAGAGGAGAGTGGTGAAGGAACTGGTAGAGAAGTAGCTGAGGAGGTGCTTCCGACGCCTTTTTCAGGAACGCGAAGATTGACGAAGACTCTGGACTTTCAAGCCGTGGGCTTTGACCCAACCCAATACTCTCGTTTTATCTTTAGTAATTCTTGGAGGATAAGTTTCCTAAATAATAAGTAATTTCTTGGAGAGGAGAAGTTCTTTTTGTTCTCTTTCGAAATTTAATTTCTTGGAGGAGAAGCCTATTTTACATTATGATTATTCAACTTACTTTACATCAGTGTTATAACTATACTTGAATTGAATAAGTATAGTTTGTATATCGCTTAACAATCAGACTAAAACAACGATAATTTTAATCCCAACCCCACGAGATAAGGAGGTCACTTGACCACTAGGCCAAGACCCGATAGGCCTCTTTTAATATGTTATCTTATTGTTTTTGTTTGGTACTAATTATATATTTTCAAAATTAATTAAAGACTAGTATAAGTATTTTGGTTTAAATTATGATCTTAGAAATCTACGACTCATTCGACAGGGTAATATGTACTTCGTCATCAAAATGTATCACTCAACCTTCAAATTTTTGCTGAGTGGGGAATACTATGTGCCTAATTGTCTCTTTAACGTACATCATGACATAGTCGTAGAAAAACATAGATTTTTTGGTCAGGTGTTGATTGATCCCACATGGAATACTAATATTAATGCGAAAACATAGAAATGTGGATTGTCACTTTCATATCCCTGAAAATGAAAGTCAAATGCAATAAAGTAAAGGTAATGAATTGTTTGAAAATAAAATCATCAAACTTAACAGTCTACCACCTATGATATATAGATAATGAAAAACACAAAGAACTGGTCTTACATGAAATCTAATTGATGTAAGGAAACGGTTAACGATTGATGAAATCGACAAATGTTTTCCTTATGGTCTTGAAACACTAAGTTCCTATGTATGTGGTATCACATGGGGAGAGGGTGGAACACCATGCCCGCACTACTACATACTACCAATCATTGGAGAAGTAATAAACAACAATGTAAGTGAACGTCTTATGGTCACTCAGGACTAATTATCGAACAATGTGCAATTACAAGTGACTACATAAACTATACATAAATGGATGGTGCTGGAGGAGAAATGATAGAGGAGAATCGGTTCCCGACCGAAGCTATATGTGGGAGAAGAAGACACATGGTTGCTTCTCCTTGCATCTCGCAACTCACTTCGGTGTAGGCATGATGAAGTCAAGACCAAAGAATACTTCAGTGGAATTCGACTCGATAAACTACCGTCGAACGAAATCCATTTCAATCGACGAGGAATGAATTTGCTAGTCACTTCAACACACTGTGATTGCTCCAATAAATACACTTCAACACACTGTGATTGCTCCAATAAATACATAATTATCAACACCTTATGTCGTCCATAGTTGTAATCATTACAATTAATCTTAACAACATTGATTTAATTTAAAAGCCATCAATTTCTCAAAATTGTGATTAAATAGGAATAATATTATAATAGAATTTATAGTTATATTAGATATAATTATGCATCTATCAAGGGTAGTCCAATGGTCTAAGTCGTGTGCTCTCTTATGAGGTGTTTTGTGCTCTGGACCTCTGGTTCAAAGGAGTCAGTTTATCTATGACGTATGAAGGTAGGTTTTTTCTTAATTTTATTCAAGATATCTTGTTCTGATTCACAGAGAAATCAGTTATGAAGTGTTCTGGAGTTGTATTAGGGATGATCATGTGTAAGGCATAAATAAGCCCATTTAAGGGATTGCTTAGTGCTCCATAGCATTATGTTTGTATCTCTTTTCTAGTTGATGAAGGGCGCCAAACTAGAGGTAAAATGGCCAAAAATAGGCCTAAGAAAGTGGCTAAATGAGTTGAAATGTGCAACCAGCTTTAAATGACTATAACTTCTACATACGGGTTCAGATTAAAGCCCGTAAGATGC
>JAYMSU010000670.1:0-12654 GCA_036897765.1 Erodium chrysanthum | reverse complement strand
AGACAAGGAAAAAGGCGTAGGAAGACCCTTTCAGATGGGGTGTGGCCCACTGATTTTTGCTTGTCAGTTTGAGTGATATCTTGAGTATTATTTAATGTTAGGATATATATTTCAAAAAACAAAAAATATGGATATAAATATATGAGAGGGGCAACAGTTAAACATAACTACTCCACTTTTCCTCGTCAAACAAACAGGGACGGTTGAAATGTAAGAATCTTGTTCATACATTTCTAGTACAGGTTATTGATATCAATTTTATGTATAACTCAAATCATGGCACATATCCCTTTTTCTTTACTTTGTATATATTTCTTTTATCTTTTGTATTAAAGAAAATTATTGATATTTTTATTTAAAACAGACTAAATTTGAAACAATACAAATTAAAGATTTTTTTCCACAAAACATTCTATATTGGAGGCTTTCTCTCGTCATTTTACCTAATACTATAGTATAGGTATTTAAGCTGTAACATGCACAGTGGCGGATATATAGGGGGGCAGGGGGGGGGGGCCCCCCCCCCGGCGGCGCCCCCGCCGCCTCTCACTCCAATCCTGACGCCGGCAACGACGCCGTCGACGGCTTCCTCAGGTCCCGCGGCCTCCAAGGCCTCTGCTCCCAGATCGAGGTCCTTCACTCACGACTCTCTGATCTTTGATTTTCTAGAATTTGGTACTGTTCGTTGGTACTTTAATTCGTTCGAGTGAAGTTGGAGAGGAAGCTATGTAGAATGGAATTGTCGTTGATGAGTTTTTGGAGATCTTGTGAGCGTTTGAGTGGCATTTTGAGCTCTTTCACCTTCTTAATCTGAAAATTGGATTGTTTTGCTGGTTGGTAGATGGAGTTAGCTAGTACCTCTAGTAGAGCGATCACACAGATGATTCTCTTTTGGGAGTGTATGGTGATGATTGACAATTTTTAGCTTTGAGCTTTGAATTGTTATCAGTTCAATTGCGCACAGGTTGATTAGTTAACATTTTCCACCACATTTTAGGATCTTTTTAATCACAGCTTGTGGAGGATAGCATATGGATAATGTGCTCAGTGTTTAGCAAGTCTCTTGGTAGGGTAATTTGTTTGTGCATGATGTTCATGAAAATGGTTCTATTCTGCAAGTGATTATGGGAAAGGATTTTGTTGTATGATTGCTTTCTGTATTGAATTGTTAACTTTGTTATGTTTTTCACATACATTGTATTGAATTCACTCCATTTTAACAATATTTTGCAGTTGTCTTATTCTGCTTCGGACTTACGAAATCGCGATGTGCTTTCTAAGGTTTGTGATTTACTTGGCTTTCAGTACGGAGGACCGTTAGTTGTATTTTATTATTTGATTCCTATAGTCTGTTCCGATTTTTTAATTGTTTCCTTTCATTCCTCTGATTATATATGTTGGTAGGTTTTAAGTTAAAGCTTTTTATTGTTTATCGTTTATCCTCTTATAAATTGTCATTTTCTCACTTTACAATCTCAAATGAATCCTAATTGTTAGATTTATTATTATTAATTCAAATTTAAGTCTCGCACTTCTACCATAAAGAAAGGTAAGAAAGTTTCACCTCTTAGAGCATCCACAGTGGGGTAGGTTAGAATATGTTAATTCTGTTGGGCAATAGGCTGAACAAGCTGAAACAAGAACATGCTGGAATGTCCACAGTGGGGTGGGTTCAGAACAGCTGAATCTGCAATTAAATAATTATTTTAATATGCTTACTTGATTTAAAACACGATTTCATTACAACAAATTATACATCACATAAAGGGAAAATTACCTGTAACTACCCCAACTATACTACCTTTACAAAAACACTCACGGTGAACAGATGCTACCCCCAACTATTCACATTGCGTCTCCATTAAAATTTGTAACGAAAGATTGAGAGACAGACATGTATATGTATATTTTGTGCCTATTGATGTGCCCTATATTGATTATGTCACCACTGACATTTGTTCTGCTACATTTGCAGACTGTGATGTAAGATAACCTACTTCTTCCATGTAATAACAAGTGTCTTTAAATTCACAAATTCAACTCATTAACTCAATCCATTTTCTTGTCACTATTACTTTTATCTTGAAGGTCAATCTGGTTTAGAAAGATGCTTCAAACTGGAGGCAGTTATATACTTGGACATCGTGGGGAACTTATAGAGGCTTTAATATATTAATTTTTGTTCAGGGTTCAGGGTTGAACCCTGAATTTTTGTATGGGGTAAAGAAAATATATGTTAAAAGAAAAAGGGGCCAACTTTTCCAAGGAGTAAATGAAGATACAAGTCCAGTAGTAGAAATAAAAAGACAATACATCTTAGGCATAAACTGTCATGAAAAACTGAAATCTTTCAACCAAATATTCAGTCAATTCCATATTTGCTATAGGTATTTTTTGATGCCTTTGTTTAATGTGCTATGCCACTCTGTAAGCCACAAGAATGTTACTTTTGTTGTTTAGAAAAGTTAGTCTGTTATCTCATGACTTTTGTTTGGTTTAGAGTGACCCTATGGTGGTCATATATACAAAAGGAAGAGATGGAGCACTTGAGGAGTTAGGCCGTACTGAAGTAGTTCTTAATTCATTGAGTCCATCATGGATCGCAAAACATACTATCACTTATCAATTTGAGATTGTACAAACTTTGGTGTAAGTCATAATTCTCCCTTTTATTCGTCTAACTGTGAAATTCTTGGTATCTCTCTGATGTTCTTTATGACACTATTTTGTCACAGGTTTCGTGTGTATGATGTTGACTCCCAGTTTCACAATACAGATGTAAAGGTATGTCTTTTGTGATGTCATACCTACAATTTTTTTGTGTGTGACGGAGGAATTCAGAAAAAAACAAACAAATCAAGCCTACTGAGCTTAAGCGCTTCACCTGATGTAAATGGTTTTAGATCAGTGATAATCAGTGATAGTTGTGTATACATGTAATGAGGGGGATTTTATTATTTACTTTTGTTTTTCTGCGAAAAACTTTAGATACACCTAACTAGATGTGTGCTATTCCGATTTACAGTCATGTAGAAAAAAATCTATTCTATAATTTGCTAACCTGTGCAGATGCTTAAGCTGGAGGAGCAGCAATTTCTTGGTGAGGTTACTTGTGCATTGTCTGAGGTATGAATGACATTTGCTCAAATTGATGTGAGAATCTCCATAAAGAAGATCGCCACACTTTTTTCATGCTTTTATTGTTCCTCTGTTTCCCTTATGCATGATGATAAGCAGAAAGTAATTCTGTAGATATGACTGGTCTGTTATGTGTCAATTGATTAAAAAGTGTGAGGCCTCCATCTTCATGCAGTCTGATATTTTCTTCTAACAGATAGTCACCAAACCAAGTGGATCAGTGACCTTAGATCTTGTGCACAGAGAGCAGACTAGTGGATCGTCTCGTCCGCGTGGAAAGTTTACTGTGCATGCTGAGGAATCGGTCAACTCAAAAACCACAACTGAGATGATATTAAAATGTTCGGATTTGGAATCTAAGGATCTCTTCTCAAAAAGTGTATGCCCCCAATGATTTTCTTTGTTTTTTTACACCATGCTGAGCTTAGTGGTGTTTTGATGCATCTACATGTTCTGCAGGATCCATTCTTGATAATATCAAAAATTGTGGAGAGTGGAATCACAATTCCTGTATGCAAAACAGAAGTCATAAAAAATGACCTGAATCCAATATGGAAGCCTGTCTATTTGAATATTCAACAGGTTGGAAGCAAGGTAGGGATATACTTTTCCTTAGAAGGCACTGTTTGCATTAACTAGTAAATATACCTTCTTTGCATCTAGTAGGAGAGGGCTATGAACATGAATCTCATATATGTGCCTATTAGATGGCATTTTCTATATGAGATTCATGTTCAATGCAAAACAACTCTCACTCATTTCTCTACTACATTAATTTGCAGGATACTCCGTTGGTAATAGAATGCTATAACTTCAATAGCAATGGCAAGCACGATTTTCTTGGGTAAATGGAGACCTTGTTTCCATTACCATCCTTTCCCTTGCTTTCTATGTTGTCTAAAATCCTCATTTTCTTGTTTATCAGAAAAGTCCAGAAATCACTAGTTGATTTGGAAAAGCTTCATTCTAGCAGATTAGGGGAACATCTTATTGCTGTGGGACATAACCACAACAAAGACGAAATCAAGGTTCTAACTATATGAATCGAGTTAATTTCCTTACTGGACTTTAGGCTTTCACTTCTAATATAGGTTTGCTATCTACCATGTAGATGTTGAAGAGTCAGCTATTTGTAGACAAGTTTACTGAGAGTATTCAGCGTACATTCCTGGATTACTTAGCTGAAGGATGTGAACTGAACTTCATGTTGGCTATAGATTTGACAGGTTCTTGTCTACATGTTGAAATTATGTCATCAAGGTTGCTTGGATTTGAGTTAGTTCCATTACAACTTTGGGTCTACAAATCCACGCTTTTCTCTTTGGCCATACAAGTTCAGGCCACCAATTATGTCATTATTCTTTTCTTGCCTCCTTTCCATAATTCAGATTGACTTTATCTCAGTTGTCCTCCCTAGTCCCTACCTATTTAATTTTTGTTTCTTGATTTCCCAAAACATTGAAGAATAAAATGATTTTTGTTATAAGTCATTTTTGTACCAAGATTTGGGCTCAGCTTGCTTATGTAGAAGTAAGGAACACCAAACTTATGGTTCTTATAAACACATAAGATTGTTTACACCAAGGTTCGAACTCTAGTCTTCCACTGTGTTGGAGGGATCCCTTAATTAACAACTGGCCCAACTTAAGTTGGTTGAAGAATAAAATGATGTATTTAATTGTTTGACATTTCTAGTGCATATTCTCATGTGCCAATTTTATATTTTGTTGTGTGTCAGCTTCAAATGGAAATCCCCGCCTCCCTGATTCCTTGCATTATATTGATCCCTCAGGACGGCCCAATGCCTATCAGAGGGTGATGTTTATTTTTGAATATAAATCTTTTTTTTTTCACGAATAAATGTAAATATGACTATTTTTTTTGTATCCAGGCAATCTTAGATGTTGGGGAGGTATTGCAGTTTTATGATTCAGACAAAAGATTTCCTGCTTGGGGTTTTGGTGCACGGCCAATTGATGGCCCAGTTTCTCACTGTTTGAACTTGAATGGAAGCAGCACTTACTGCGAGGTAAAAATAAAATTATATGTGGTCCTCTCATTTTTTGTTACCTTAGACTCTCAAGATTCAAGAAGAAGGCTTGTAATTGTATAGACCAAATAATAATATATGCGCAGGTTGAAGGGATCCATGGAATCATGACGGCCTACACAAGTGCTCTCCAAAACGTTTCTCTTGCTGGACCGACCCTCTTCGGGCCTGTCATTAATAATGCTGCTCTAATCGCCACCCAATCTCTTGCAAATGGACAAAATAAATACTACATTCTCTTAATAATAACCGTAAGATTCGGTTTTCTTGTACTATTTATTGCCATTATTGTAATGTAATGATGTGGAATCATATCATATAAAATACTATCTATCAGGATGGAGTTGTGACGGATCTTCAAGAAACCAAAGATGCCATTGTGAGAGCATCAGACCTGCCACTGTCAATTCTCATTGTGGGTGTTGGAGGAGCTGACTTCAAAGAAATGGAGGTTTATCTCATTCACTTCATATATATGCTATATCCATGAATCAGTATCTAGTTGACTTATTCTAGTGAGGCTTTTTTTTTTATATATCGACTGAATCAAGTATATCAAAGCTATTGAGCTCAATAAACCAATAAGGGTTGAATAGAGTTCCAATGTAAATTGGGAGGTAGAGAAATAAGGTGTGAGGTACTACTGTTGTTGGGGCTTGAACTCAAGTTTCCAAGACCCATGTTCAAGTGCTTGACCAGTCGGATAAACAAGCTTTGGTTCTTATTCTACTGAGTCAATCATGTTATACATGTCTACTTGTCTGAGATTTAAGATTTGTTGTGAAGATATTGGATGCGGACAAGGGGGATAGGCTAGAAAGCACAACGGGACGGGTTGCTTCACGGGATATAGTCCAGTTTGTTCCCTTCCGGGAAGTAGAGAGTAAGTCGTTGATTCATTATCAGGTAGCAAAATTTCCATGTTATGGTTGAGAAGGTGAATAATAAATAACCTTTGGACTTGCAGGCGGCGGACTTTCTGTTGTACATTCACTTCTAGCAGAATTGCCGACTCAGTTTCTGACCTATATGCGGATGCGACCACCTGAAGATAGTGGACCTTCCAATTCTTGATCATGTAATTAACTGTACATATGAAGGGATAAAAAGAGTGGTTTTCTTCCATTGGTTTTCATGCCACATGATGTATTTGTGTTCTTTCATGACAAAAACTAATAATAGCTTGAGCCTACCCCAATCCCAATTGATCGGGAAAATGGCTAAGTTTGTTGTTGTACACATGACAATTAAGATTCTCGTGTTTGGATTCAGATCAGATACTGAAATAATTAAGATTCGTTGAGATGTACTCCATTCAGAGTAAAGAAAATGAGAACAAAAAAGGAAAAGAACAAAAAAGGACCCCTATATTGAACTCAGTATGATACAACAGTTTTCTGACAAAAAATAATCACAATATTAAAGATGAACTTGTTCTGAATCTCTCTCTCCAACAATGTCAATACATGTTTCATGTCTGCAGTTGCATTGTCAGTAATTTTCATCTCAGGAGGAACGAATAATTAAAACAACATGGTGTAATTGTAATGGTCCGATGAGAGACTGAATACATAAATGGGAGCTTGCTTATCTCAGAACCACGTTAAGCTTACCCTCTAGCTCTTCTCTTACCTTACACTGCATTTGTCATTATGGACATACATATCAGGAATTGCTATATTTCCATACTTGTTATCTCAGTAAAAACCACAACAATCTTACCTGAAGGTCGTTAATTTCCTCATTTGTAAGTGAACGCTCCATGGACCGATATGCGATCCTATAGCAGTGACTGGTCATTCCTTTCTTGTTGGTGAAATTGTCGATCAATTTTACCTGCCAATCACAGCTCAAAATAGCATATAGATTAAGGCATAAGGTAAATGCAAATTCTGTAGGAATAAATTACGTCATAAGTCACACCTCCTCAGCCAGATCCCCAGCAATTCCTCTCACAAGTTCACACAAATTGTTCTCGGTGAATGATTCGTTAATCCAAAAGCTGACGTCTTTGTAACAAGATGGATACTGCAAAAACAAATTCAGCTTCTTCAGGCATAGTGTTCCTTATTGAATGTAAGCATCATTCATCTTCAAGCTAATAGAGTCAATAGTAATCCACATCCAAGGTCTTTCTTTTGTTTGTGTAAAAAAAGAAACCAAAGATGCTTTAATGGAAAATTCCAAAACTCATCCTCAATATTCAAACATCATTTGAGGTGGATTTTAGCTTAATATAATTCGGTTGTATATGTACAGAAGAGGTAGAAATAAATACCTTTGAGAAGGGCTTGAATTTCACTCCAAGTTGACCCTTGGAAAACTGCATACAACGAGCATCAAACACAATTTATTAACGAGATCTAAGAGTTTCAACCTCACATTTGATCAATTTTTTACTGTGACCGGAAAATAGTGTTAAACATGTTGAATACCTGAGAGGTAAATCGCTCATCATCTGACCAGAAAAGCCGAATATCTGGTATGTCAAATAGAACCATAGCCAGCCGCTCCAATCCAAGTCCAAAGGCCCAAGCAACATTATCCACCTTACCACTTCTCTTTAAAATTTCTTGTTCGGTTACTCCACAACCCAAAACCTCCAACCAGTTATCCTAAAACAATATTTCGATGTTTACATGAGTGCTAAACAGTCTACATAATGAAGTTACTAACAGGCTGTTATAGAATAAGAATACCTCATTCCACAAGTCTAATTATTCAATAATTTGAGACCAAGACTTTCCAGTGTATTGAGTTTATTGTGCAAACCAGGCAACCACATATTTTAGATCTTTACATGAATATAAAGAACCCATTAATAACTTTGATGATTTAATAGTCCACTCATGTACAGTTTTTTTCCCTTAGTTCCTTCACCTTCTATACTTATGCCTCATTGACCAGTACAGAAATCTTTTCTTTTAATGGTCCATATACATAAGAGTCCTCAATAAACATTAATTTCAAATTTGTTCACCCAGTTATCCTAGAAATAACAACTTGTAGAAAACTATCACCATAAGGGAATGTAAACTTTGATATAGCTTGGTATAAGAAAGCTTCATTTTTGTTTTTTATATTATTTTCAAGTATAGCCGTATTTTATGACATTCGGTACAAGAGTCTTCTAAATAAACAACAGGAAGCTAAATAACAAAATAAATAAAGAGAAACAGAATTTTACACATCTAATCCTAGGTTGAAAGGGTTTCTGCAATGTAATATGAATAACCAGTTATTCTCATAATACCTGAAAATATATCTCAAGTTCAAAGGATGGATTGGTAAATGGGAAATATGTATCAATCCACCGCATCTTCACCACACCTGATAAATTAACATGTCTTGCTTAATAGAATCCAGAATTAGAAAAGCAAAATTTACCCAGCCAATCACAACTTGAAAGAAGTAAAAAAAATGTTAGACTATCCCGGGGTTACTACTTTAGAAGAAAGAAAAATTAACAGCCTTTTTGTATCTTGAACTTATTTAACTGATTGCACCATTTTCCCACAATCCCCTGCATAGTCAAAATAGTAAGCTATACAAAATCTTCAGATTACAGAACAGAAGCTAGCCCACAATATGCACCTTTGCTGGAGAAAACATTTTATAGGAAATTACCAAACAAGTGGTGTGCTAAACCCTCCAGGCATTTCTTCAAATCCTCGGCTGCATAAGTTGTTGCATCCAGGCCTGAGGATTCCCAATCACCATGTGAAAAAACTCGAACCCCTTCCATCTGCCAAGTAGCAAGCAAATTCATATTAGACAAGCGAATTTCAACATGTTAATGGAGACAAACCATGATTGTGAAAGTCAAAGACACTCAACTTGATGGAACACGGGATAATGAGTCGAATCAATAGAATCTCTACGATAAACATCTCCTGTTACAAGGAACTGAGTGTGTCCCCTCCTCAACAACTCCGCCTGATGAGCACTTGTATGGCATCTCAAGACAGTTTGAGAGTCAACATAGTATGTGTCATTATAGCTCCTGCTTACATGATCAGCAGGAACCAAGACATCATCAAAATTCTGCAAGAATTGAACTCACTGTCACTGTACAGAGCGAATTCAGCAATATTACAACAACAAAAGGTTAGTCTTATGTAAACACAAATCATCCAAAACCATGAGCATTGTAACAAAAAAAACATATACAAGCAAAACCCACGATGCAGAGCAATGCATCTTGTGTTTCCAACTGAGTAAAACAATTTGTAACTATACCTCTTTTACAGAAACAAGAGGGCAAAGATCATCAAACTTATCAAACGAGTTTGAATAGTTGGCATCAAAATAGTCGTGTATTGCATTCTTCAGGATCCCAAGTGGGTGTTTATCCCTCTTGTGAAGTTGCATTCCAAGTTTTGAAAAAATTGTATCCGGGACATTGTTTGTAGGGTCATCTCTCACCACATCTACAAACGCCATCATCAAATATAATATATTAATCCAAAAGCAAGAAAACATTAATCAATAAATTATGGCAAATTAGTAAATACAGAATTAAAGAATGTAGATTGAAAAGAAACAAAAAATCCAACTGCATAAATAATTTCAATGCAAATGCATCCATTAATCCCTATAAAGCTATGCACCTATGTATTTGTAATTACTTCTCAAAGACAAAACAAAGGCTAATAGAGGGCTAAAGGAAGAAAAGAATGTGTGACATCAATTTCACACTTGCAGACTTTTTAGGGAAGATCCACGCACAAGACTCCAGGGGGTATAAACTCATAAAATTTGAAACTTGATAAGTTCAACTAACATATCAGCAACCAGAAGTTGAACCATCTTATTAAAACTACCATTCAAGCATATGTCAAACCAATTAAGATGTGTCAGAAAGGCCTGATCTCATTCTGCTGAACAATGAATCTATACATCAAAGTCACCTCATCTGCCAAGGAACTAGAAACATGTGGCCACAAAATGCACCCAGAACTAACAATACGATTTGGGCTCACTTGCTTATGTAGAAGCAAGGAGCACTGAACTTATGGTTCTTACCCATAAGACTGCTTACACCAAGGTTCGAACTCTGGTCCTCCATTGTGTTGGAGGGAGCCCTTAACCACTAGGCCAACTTGAGTTAGTACTAATAATACAATATTAATAACACAACTATGCAATAAAAAATAACTCAAGTAACTAAAAAGGTAAAGATGTCACTGTGAGGACAAAAACTATGATTCACAATGATACAATAACAACATAAGGTTAGAAACTATCAAAGCTTTGAAACTTTTTTTTAATCAGCAAAGAGAAAAAATTATTCAAAAATAGCAACCCCAGAAAGAAAACCGAGTAATCAACCAAGAAGGAAGATTACAACGGATTACATAAAGAACAAAGCAGAGAACAAGAAATGAAAAAAAAAACACAGAATTACTTAGGAACAGGACTGATCGCAATAGTATTAACACCTTCCAGTTGCCAATAATACCCAACATACTGTAGCAGGTATACGAATGAGAAATATGAATAACTTATTTTAGCGAAAACTGCAGATCCCCGCACAAATACCAACACCAAAGCACATCCAAGATAACATCACCCATACCAAAGATTGGCTACTACACATACTCCTATATTGTAACCAAACCATTTTTTCAAAACTGATATCATCAAGCTGGTAAATGCAAGGCTCAATACACAAATAGAGACCATAAAAAACAAACTTCAGCAATATAACAACTAACATTTGAATTTGTGTATAAGAAAAGCAAAACTACAATCCCTTTACAGAAATCCAAAATTCACAGTACAAAGATTACAGCAGCAGGAGGAAAATTCTTTTTTGAACAATAAGGACCTAGAAAATGAAGTACAGATTAAGGAAATGGGTATATCACCACTTTTATCGATTTTCACTCCACCAAGCTCCAGCACTGAAGCCACTGGCTGCCTCCACTTCTTACGGTGAGGCCTGTCATAAGAGAGAGCTGAGGAAGAAGCGGAAAAGAAAGGCAAGCGAAAGTCGAAGCATCGGAGAACGTCCCTTTGGGTTGGAAGTAGTGAGGTTTTGGAGAACAAAGAGCACTGCACACGAGAGATAGTCATTGCCATGGAGAAGAATGAGAATGGGTTCTCTGAAAGCTTATCGATTTTTCTGTGCGATTATGGTTTTCTATATATCAATCGTCAAGAATTGGTGTTCTACATAATGGGTCATAAATTTCACACGACCTTGCCTTATCTAAATAAATAAAAGATGAAGAGATCACCGAGAACCAAAGGATGACTTGAGTAAATATATCTAAAAGATTTTTGTATCAAAGGATGATCACTTAGGTCTTTGGATCGGAAAATCGACCGGTACTAACGGTATCGGATTTCAGGACCTCGGTCTTGGACTCTTGGTGTCGGTGTCGTTCATAAATCTTGCCATCGAGTAGCTCCCCGTGCGGGGCTCGGTTATGAGGTTACCGGTTTCCTAGGTAACCAGTAAAAACCGACCCCAAATTCATGTTCCACGTGGCAGCTATCCTACGGTCCATCTGATGTAGATAGGTCGTTTAGGATTAGGCTCTGGAAAACCCTAAAGAGGACTAAACTTTCACTTCTCTTTTCACTTTCATATCCGACTCCTTTTCCGTGCGCGAGTCTCGCGCTCATTCTCTCTCTTGTCTCCTCGTCTTCTGGTCATCAAATTAAATGATAAGAATATCATTTTCGATTCTCAACGATTTCTTATTGTTTGGCGTTGTGGGGATGGAATGATATGTGATGTTTGGTGATGTTTTTGTGCTGGAATTGTGTTGAGGAAGCATGGTTAGTGTAGGGATTCCATGGGTTTGATGATTTGAGCTTGATTTCTCTTGTTTCCTATGCTTTGTGTAGTAGAACTTAGATGGGATTTTGGGGAAAATCATGGGAAATGGGTTTTTCTTCTTCCTTTTGGCTTGGATTTCATTTCTATGGAATTGATTTGATGATTCCCCCATTCAATTGGTGATTACATGGGTTTCGGCATCTTGGGTTTTCCATCTCATGTATGTTCAAATTCCAAACCTTAAGGGTGTTATGGTTCAGTTGATGAATCATAACCATCCGTGAATTGAGTTGGTGAACCTATTTGGGTGTTTAAGGCTTACTTGGTTTCATGCGTTGATCTTGTCCTGGGAAGTCAATTCCTAGTGTAGAGATTGCCACCCATCCTCGAGTACATGGATTAATTGATAGTTCATGTAGCCTAGAAGTTAGCTACACCTTATTTGTTCATGTTTTTGTATAAATGTTTGAACTTTATGATTCCTTGGTGTATGTTCTTGTTTGATGTTATCCCTTGGATGATTAATTGGCATTTGAGGTTGTGGGTTGACATTCCCTTCCTCAATTGCTAGATTTCCTACATTAACATGACCTTGGCTTAAACTCATACTAGATGTTGCGGACCCACCACAAGAGAAGTGATAGGTGTCCACTCCTGACGTAGGAAAACAAAGACT
>JAYMSU010000669.1:0-12662 GCA_036897765.1 Erodium chrysanthum | reverse complement strand
GGGACTCAAAATCAGGGACCCGGGACTCAACAAGGTCCTTCCCGCTGTACATGCTCTAAGAAACTTCAAATCCAATAATAAAAGGGAGATATAAAAAAAAAGTTGAAGATAGACACGTATAGGGTAAAGCCACTGTAGCGTGGACTGAGCAAAAGAAGCTCACCGCAGACAAAATATTCCGCAACGCACCAAAACCAGAGAGAAGAGGAGCTCAGAATCAGCTACACACACTTCTCTGCTTCTTCTTCTACAATCTTCTTTCTATTGCTCTCTGCGTATTGTAAAGGGAAGCTTTTGAGACCTCTCAATTGCAGAACGGGTTTATCTCAGAAACCCCATATAATTTCCCAATTCAGAGCTTCGATTGATTTACTTCTAGAACCGTTTCTGGGTTTTTATGAAGAGCTCGGAACCAGAAGGCCTTTGAGAAGCTCTGCAGATTTTGGGTCTTTTTGGTTATTGCTGCTGTCTCTCACTAGGGTTTTGGCTTAATTTGACGCCATGAGGAAGAAGCTCGACACTCGTTTCCCTGCTGTGAGTTCCTTTTTTCTTATACTGTTCATTTATATAGCTTAAAGGTTGGATTTTTATTGGACCCTTTTGATTTTCATGCCTGGTTAATTGCTTAAGGAGCATTTTTGTTCTTTTTTTTTCTGTCTTGAGTTTAAGCAGCTAGTATCATTACTAGCTGAATTGGGTGTGTGTTGATGTTGTCACATTTTGAGACATGTGGGGTTTATGGTGTGTGACTGGTTTAGCAATTTGAGCTATTATTGAGTTGGGTATCATCTTGTCTGCTACAGTATTGGGTGATTTTGTTTCTGCCTAACTAATAGCAAGTCTCTTTAGCTTTTGCATCTAGTTTGTTATGTTAGTAGTGATTTTGATGTTCTTTAACTACAACTGGTCAAGGATCATGTGTTTGATTGACCCTTATTGCTTTTTTCGGTCTCCTAGGAAATGTCAATGGTATCGAGAAAGTAGGCATTTATTGGTAGCAAGTGTTGATATCGATTTAAGATGTTATGGACCCATATTTGAATACCAATTATGCATTAAAGTGTTAAAAGCTCACATCTGATGCGTTTTTTAGATAGGTTACTATTACTACTAGTTTTGCTTCAACTTCTCAGATGAAACATGAATCATAGCTGTAAACATTTATAAGATGTCCCATCAACTATGTGGATTCATAAAGTGATCACATCCGCTATAATTTTCTATAACTGGTCATGTATATGAACTCGCTCATATAGTTTTAGAGCACCTTCTACACAATTTCATGGCAATATTGTGTCTGTATATGTATATGTATCCTATCTGAATTTTCATGGCAATATTGTATTTGCCTATGTATCTTTTCAGCCCTTGTTTGTAATGCAATTGTATAATGTTTACAGTTCCAAAAAGAAAGAAAAAAAAGCAATCAAGATATATATGAACTGATCAGACTTATTCTTCTTGCAGGCTCGCATCAAAAAAATAATGCAAACCGATGAAGATATTGGGAAGATTGCAATGGCTGTACCTCTATTAGTTTGTGAGTTAATTTAACTTCTTGTAGTTAGTATATATATTATCTTGACCGGACATACATTTATTTCTATCCAATGGATACAGCTAAGGCTTTGGAGTTGTTTCTACAAGACCTTTGTGATCGAACCTATGACATAACCGTTCAACGGGGCGCAAAAACTGTAAATTCTTTGCATTTGTAAGTGATGTGTTTTAAGTGACTTCTCAAAATTTATTTATCTTGATCAACGGTTACTAATTTGGGCCATTTTTGTAATATTCAGGAAACAATGTGTCCAGAGTTTCAATGTGTTTGACTTCTTGAAGGAAATTGTCAGCAAGGTTCCTGATTTAGGTGGCTCAGATGCTTGTAACGAGGATCAATCTGCTGCCAAGAGAAGGTTTGCACAATTTTGACTTTTTAATAGAATGTTAAGATGTAGATTGAAAGCTTAATTGATGATAAAAAAAATTATTTTATCAGGAAAATAGTTGAAGAAGAGGAGAATCAAAGCGATGAAGAGTCTAAGAAGACTAGAGTGGTAAGATATAAGACATTATTTTTGTATATTGTAGAAGATGCCTTGAGATTTTTTTTAATCTTTTAAATTCAAGGGAAAAATCGGTATTTTCAAAAATAATAATTGGGGAAGTCACGTGACCAAACATACCCCTTTCGTTAAACATAACTGATGGTGCAACAAAATATATTTTTCACAGCATCACCTTGCAAAGAGTGTAAACTATACAGTCAATTTTTCCAACTATCCCTAAATAGTAGCTTTACAAATTCACAAATTAATCTCAATTGTTGTTGCAGAGTGAAGCAAGCCCCACCGGTAGCAATAGCAGAGGACGTGGGGGGGGGAGAGGAGGGGGAAGAGGCCGTGGGCGCCCCAGCCGTGCTGCAGAAAGGGAGGCGCTTGCTCAACATGACAAGTTCGAAGATGATCCCGACACACCTCAGCAAAGTAACAACAATGAGCACAAACAGGTGTCACATGATAACGGGGTCAAGCCCGAAGAGTTGAAGGAAGAAAGTGACAAGAATATCAAACCTCCTGTTCTGAGCTTCGATCTGAACGTGGATTTGAATGACGAGGACTCCACACCAGCACCTGGAGTGGCTCCAGAACCGGTTAGTTCATCAGTAACAGCAGCCATAGCGCCCGTCACAGCTCCAGAGATGAAGCTTGAGGAGTATCCTGGCTGGTCTCTGGCTGATGTGGAAAAGATGGTGATTGATCCGAGTCAACTTGACCAGGAAGAAGATGATGAAGACTATGACGAGGAAGACTAACTGAGTTGACCGATTGGGTTTTCATTTGCTGTAGGATTTGGTTAGCATTAGGTTTGTGATGTAAAATCTGGTATAGTTTTAGACTGTAGACAGATTGGTAAGGCACAGGTTAGGGAAACAAGGGGAAGCAATTCTAACAGTTATAGTTTAGGGTTTAGCAATGGTGCTTAATATGTTTTTCTTGTTCTTTGAATGGCAGAATTGGGATGCTTGACTGACCACAATTCATGCTTGTACATTGTATTATATGTTAGAAAGCAATTTATTGACACTTTTTACTATTTGAATTCAAGAATGCTTGAGACTTTGAGCAACTTCTGACAAGTGATGTAAAAATCCCGTCTAGGCCCCGTGTCTAGAACTCTTCAATTCTGACTTGATTAAAAAAATACCGATCCTACTAATCTTTGTTTAGTCTTCGTTTAGTCTCCGATTAATCTTTAGAGGTCTTATCTGCTCAACTAGCACCTAACATATTTTACAACTCTCGTTAGGAAAATGTCTTTTCTTTCACTCTGGCTATCCGATCAGGGAATTGGGAACGAATCACCGAAGAATCCTTCGATGTTGCACCATTAGTCGTGGATCTCTCCCATTTAATCAAACACTTGCACAATTGCAATATTGTTCATTTTGGTCATCTTAGTTTGTAGAATTGTATTCCTGTTGCCCAACTGTTTCTTCGGTAATGAAACATGAGAAATGGGATGAATTATGAGCTTGTAAGCAATAATTTTCTTCTTTTCAATCACTCGAAATGTTCGATAAAATCTGACTGCCACTTTCATGGACTTCTTGAGATCAACATAATTATGCATGGGTGTACGCAAATGTTAATCCCATTTTTACCTAAGGGTATGAATCTTACGCGATTTGTTGTGATTTCAGAAGGAACTGAAAAAGTCGGTGGAGGATACTAACATTGTCTTTCCCTCCATACCGATCCATCCAACCGACCCAAAGGAGCATGTCCTTGAGGAGTTGACACAATACACACTGTTAGATTAGACCACCTAGACAACTTGCTTGGGGTTGTGGTAGGTGAGCAGGATGACTTGTATGTCCGAAAAGGAGTGATGAATGAATGATATTTTGGTTGTATTTTAAACCGAAGTGCCTGAAAATTTTACAAGAACATGATTGTCTGTGCCCTATTTTGTTGCTCCTCTGATCCTCCTGGACGATACAACATTCAGGCCTTAAACGACACAAGTATGCGTCGCCTAAGTGGTACCACTACGACAATGCATATGCTCGGGCGATGTATATTTATGTCGCCGAAGTGACTCAGCTTGGACAATACGGTCAATAATGTACCACAACGCCGGTCAATAATGTACCACAACGCCGTTAGGCTGCGTTGTTTTTGATCCTCTTGGACGACACAACAATTACCGTGCATCGTCCAAACATTTGGGGGACGACACTTAGACAAGGTGGCTTGGGCAATGCAATGCACCTTGAGTCGTTTCCCAGTAGTGACACATATGATAAATGAGGGGTTGAGATTGATTCAAAACATCCGGTGTCATTTATGTAAACGAACAATGTAGGAGTAAAGTCGTTTCTTTACTAATGTTATAAGAGCAGTTTCGTCATTCTACAAACCCAAAATTGTGTCGGACTAGTGTTTTGATATAGGACATTTCGACATCAGATGGAAACATATCCTAAACTCGACCAAAATCTAATGGAAGGACAAAAATTTCGGACATGATCTGTCTCTGAGGTTGAAGCTAATGTTCTTGAATATACTTCTTCTCAAAATATCCCAATCCCGACAAGACTTGGAACAAGGGTTGATACCCAAATTCTGTCGCCTATATCCCAATCAAGAAGATCATCAATAGGCCTGGTATTAAGCCTCCGGAACTCCTTGTTTCCTATGTCGTACCAAAACAATTCTGAATAGTCTCCGGCAACATATAAAATCTTTGTCTTACATGTAGAAAAACATCTCGGAGTCAACACAAAGTCCTCGATCATGTCTTTGATAAGATAAGGTTGTACCATAGTGTACGGATCCGATATGGCCAAAAACTTAGTCCACCGCCATTGTCTCTTACCATCATCATCATAGTCCATGTCTATACTCCAAAACTCATGCCTTCTATCCAAGGCTTGACACACTAAACCCAATTTCCCATCGAAAACGGTCATATTCGGGTAGTACTTAACCTCGCCAAGATCGGGAGGCTCCACGACCTGAAACTCCTCTTCCGCAAGAAGAAAACATACAATCATCTTCATCTCCCTGATCAGCCCCGTTCGCGGCCGCCTAATTTCCTCCAGATCGATGCACCAATACACAGCACCATCAACATATTCCTTATGGTAATAGTTACGGTCCAAATTCTTGTACAAGTCACTACCGTCTAAATCTTTGAATTGCAAGGTCCTCCACGTACCCTTGTTAAGGTCATAAAGCATGAGTTCAAGGTCGCCGTGGATATGTTCGTGGTTTTGGACTTTGGCCACCAACTTGTAACAATCATGAACATCATCGTACCCTAAACTACAAGACCCAAAAACATGCCCGCCATGATCTTGGTTCGGAGGAGGAGGTACGATGACATGTTTTTTCGTGGTCGGGTTGGACACGATCATGTGGAGACTGTGATCCTCTTGTTGAAGGAGAAGGAGACCGTGACAAGAACCGACAAGTTCGGTACATTGATCAACCTCATCATCAACCTCATCATAGTCGAGATGGTCGATTTCCATTAGTTTAGGGTTTGCATCTTCTATGGAGTCCAAATGGATCCAGTAATTTTTGTAACCTTCTCTCTCGATCAGCAAAAAGGGTCGGTCGTGTGAAGCGGTGCGTTCTCTTTGAAGGCGTGCGAAAGAAGGGTCGGACGTGAAGCGCATGAGGTCCTTGGCCGGCACTCGGCTAATGATCTCGGTGAGAAGGCCGTCGGTGATCAACTTGGAAAATATTTCATCTGTTTCTCTTCTTCGTTTTTTGTTTTCCATGGCTGTTAGGTTACTTCTTCTTCTTCTTCTTTTTCTTCTTGTATATATATAGGGCCTATTTATGGAACTTGTTCCATGAGGGTTTGCTCAAACCCTAATACAAATGGGAAAGTTAAACACAAGATAAATCTAAACAGGAAAGAGGATCTTGACACCCATGCAACAACTACAAACACATATATACAAGATTACAATGAAGAGAATCATCTAAAACGGCTACAAAAATAGAAGAAAACTCACCTTATAGATCTTTTAGTTTCTAATTAGAATAAACCATATTCTTCTTTATTGATTTTTCACGTCTCTCTCTAAACTCTCTCTGTTGAGATTTTGAGGATTCGATGAGTGCAACTTCCTGGTCAAGAAAACCCCCAAAGAAAAGAATTGATATCCCGGAATATTGGTTTCATTTCTTATATTTATTTGGTTTTTATTCCAATTCCCGAAAAAAATCGAGAAGGATCTGGGCCTTCGTTAGCTGGCAGCCCAGCTCTGAGTTCGCCTAACCCAATTGACAAGGTTGGTGGCTCACCAAATATAATGAGTGAACTCGTAATTGAGTTACAATAAAATCGAACTTAAATTCATACTCGAAAAATAATGTTCATGTATTTATAACCTACTCAACATTTTACACATGAGTCGTTGAACGATTTTCATTGCGAACAACTAACTATTAGTGTGTTTTGACAGATTGTCAACAATAAAGAAAGCGGCGAAGGAAAGACTATTTTCCATTCTATAAAATCAGCTCTCTTCTCTCAATTTAGTCCTCCAATTAATTCTCTCATTGTTTGTCAAAGTGAATGGAGATTTGGTTCTATAATCCATATTTTTAGCTCTACAGATCCCTATATTACCGCCCACACTATAATTTCAATCCGTCTCCACCTCGTGGGGCTTCTACAAATGAACTTGTTCCTCCTCAAGCTCTTCGTCACTCGAGTCCTCGTATGTGTCATTCCTCTCTCATTCACGTTTCCTCTTGCTTTACCGCTCCCGTTCCGGTTCTTGCTCATGGTCGACCTCATTACTGCTTACGGTTGACCGTTCTTTTCCTATACCGCTCCCGCTTCCTCTTCATGCTTATGGGTTGTTGGTGCATGACTCTATAATTCAACCGATGATGCACGTGGAACTTCAAGGAAGACCGCCGAGTACTAGAATCAAGTACACAACGATTTCGAAGCCTGGTGGTTGTAGGATGGTCGAACATCTCTTAAGGACGCATGCTCTTTAACGTGCCTAAGTACGGCCTTCTAAGCAGTATAGGTTATGGTAACTACTAGATCTATCCAATAGGTGCTTGGTTTACTTAGGGTGGAATTCAGAACATCCGACTGTGCGATGACGATAGCTGATTTGTGTTGTCTGTGGGTGGCTTTGTTTGCAACGAAGACAGAGATACTGAGTTTTGAGCTTGTGCTTGTGCTTGATGTGAGAAGGCGGTCATGACTATCTGCAACTCAAGTCCCTGTGTGGTGAATCTTATATACAAAAGTACCAAATAGTGTTTTCTTTGCAAACCATTATTGTCATGAAGAGTGTCACTGAACCTCCATTTACGATAGTGGTAATTGATCATCGACATAGACATAAGATGTCTGAAACTGCTTTGAATAAGCTTATATGAAATTCGGCACATCACTAACTTTTGGAATAAAAAAGTACAGATAGACAATCAATTTTCTAATACAAATCATTCATGACGCATATAATCATCAAAAGTTAACCATAGTCATCTCTTCTTTCCGCCAACTTTCCAAATAATTTGATAAATCATGGAATATCAAGACTCTCAACTATATACATTTACAAATAGTACATTACTTTAATTTTCATAATTCAACCAAATGATTCCTGTCCTCGTTCTCCGATTCAGTAGTGAGGATGCGGTAAGGGTTTTTCCCCTTGGATTGGGATCAAAATAAAATATCTGGTTGTTCGGGATCCAAAATTAAAAAAAAAAAATAACTGGCAACATCCCAGACGGACACAAGTAAACTATACTGAATACTAGAGAAAACCGTGTTGGCAAAATGACCCCATAACTTAGGGAGAAGGTGTGAATGTGATCTCCTATCTCAACATATATATATAATGCAAGGTCGGTGCTACATCCTAATCCTAGCGTCCGGACACCAGATTCATGAGAGCTTGATTCTCGTAAAAGGATCCAACATCCCAGTCCTCTGTCGTGGATGACAGAGTCATCAATGCCACGACAATTGATCTCATGCTCGGCCGCAGCTGCGGATTCTCCTGCGTGCATGCTTTAGCAAGCTGGGCCATCTACAAATGTCAAAGACATTCGTTTTCATTACACTATAAATGGGATATATGGAACTTTTACTTCACTATGTTTTTGTTTCTATTTCTTGACTTCTGAGAAATATGTTTGTTTACCTTGCGAACTGAATCCGCCGGGTAGTTCTCTCCCAGCCTCGGGTCTACCAGTCTGTCAAAGTCTTCTTTAGGATCGGGTTGCCTAAGAACTTCCTCAAACTGCACAACATATATATAATTATAATATAAGCATAGTGAAATGAAGCTCAGTGACCTTCAAAGATGTTTAAAAGGTATACCAATGAAACGAGCCCCTTTGATTCAGCAACAGAATCGCTTGCTTTGACTATAGAGCTTCCTTGGCAGAAATGAGTTCATAAAGCACAACTCCAAATGCATACACATCCACTTTAGGAGACACATCCCCATATTGAGCGTATCTGCACACGAGTATATACAAGTTCAATCCATTTTGATAGAAACAGCTAAATAACTGAAGCCTTTCTATCAGAGAACAAATAGTTATCTTACTCTGGCGGCATGTATCCAAATGTACCCACAAGGCGTGTTGGGAGCGATGTACTTCCAACTTCAGTCAACTTGGTCAATCCAAAATCTGCAACCTGCACTCTACATTTGTCAGCACAATCATGTATCTAAACTAGGTTTCATTTCATCTAGTCCATATCAATGCAACCTTTCCATGGTAGTTCTTGTCTATCAGGATATTTGCTGTTTTGATGTCACGATGGATATAAACAGGGACAGTGTGCTCGTGGATGTACTCAAGACCTCTTGCAGAATCAAGTGCAATCTGCACTCTGGCAGGCCATGGCAGTGGTTCCCTCTCTGTAAAAAAAATCCCATCAGTATCACCATAGCTCTCAACATGAGAAACATACTTGCTGCAAATGTGATCTCACCTGAGCCATGCAGATGCTGGCTTAAGTTGCCATTCTCAATGAACTCGTAAACCAAGAAAAGAGAACCCTCAACGCAATGTCCAATCAAGCGTACCTGCATCCTTTGTTGAAATATTTAACACCTAGAAATAAATTATCCTAACATGCGGGTAAACTTGTGAAGTAGGTATCTATAGCCAATGCTCTTCAAGCACAAAATTATGTAATGGAGGCAATGTGAAAATTCTTCATCGTATCCATAAACATTTCATGTCTTGCTAACATGTTTTAAGTGGGTCATCCAAATCAGTGCTACCCTGTCCTTTTTCGATAAATTAGTTGCAAGCCTCAGTCCAAATCCACAAATTTAATGAATTATAAGCATAACCATATCCCATTCTTATTTTGAGGCGGTGTATTTACCAGGTTTAGGTGATGAACACGTGTCAGAACTTTCAACTCTGCGAGAAATTCTTTTGAAGCTTGCATATCCATCTTCTTGATTGCAGCTCTCTGCATGAATGTTGTTTTGATTTAATCAAAGTACAAAAAAGCATAATCCTGCAATTGTCTAAGAAACTAAGACATGGACCATATTTGATGTCACAGGGAAGTCCAAACCCTTTCTTTACAAAGAGTGAAAATATGACAACATACCTCGCCTCTGAGCTCTGCATAGTAAACAGCCCCAAAGCCACCTTGACCAATCTTATTAGCCAGACTGAAATCATCAGTAGCATTGGCAAGTTCTTCATACGAGAACTCCATTAATTTGTCCACAGTTATGCCGGTAAGGCCTGGAGAAGCACCAGATGCAGATCCATTTGAGTCTGTAGCTTTAACCGGCAAACTCCCAGAAGCTAAACATACAAGAGAGCAAGATTCAGTCAGCCAAATCATCAGTCTGGTTTCAGTCTCTTCAAAGCTGTAAGAGCAAAATGAAAATAACGAGCTTTTTAATAGCAACAAGAAGCACCTCGTCCATCTTGAGCACGTAACTCGTGAGATACTGTGGAGACAGAATTATTGACTTTATCCTTTCGATAAAATTTGATGTATAGACAGAAGGCTAATAATAGCAGTCCTCCTACTACAGCTACAGAGATGCCGGCAATAGCTCCAGCTCCTAATCCTGCTTATGTATAAGCAAAGTTATAACTCAAAATAGCATGAGTTCCCATTTTGTGATCCTGATTGAAAATGTAAATGTCAGACAAACCAAAATGCAAGTAAGGTCAACCACCTGTGCTGCGAAAAGAAAAAAGAAAGACGCAAAGGCAACATTAATGTCATGAAGAAATATTCATCAGGATGAAACTAGAAATAAACAATTCTTGTAGTTCAAGTAAAATTCCATCATCTGAATCTACCTTGATTTCAGGGGACGGTAACTTTCAGTTTGATCTGCAGAGAAGATGGATCGATATGTTAGTGTTATGCCAATTCATAACACATGAAAAAAAGAGTTACATTTCAGGGACTCTTAACTGCAGATATTTGATGAATTACTCTGTAAATACTACATTTATCAATTGTGTGTGACTGTAGGGAACATGGTATAAATCAAAGAACTTAGTGTTCCTCATAGTTCTCATGCAGGTCTATCAAATATCATTTAATAAAAATAAGATTGATTTATTATGATTGCTTAACTCTTACAAAGATCACACTCATATACACTTCAGAATGGTATGAGAAACAGCTAGAACTCCTTCCAAATTACATACAAAACACAATGATTTGAATACATATAACTTTTCAACTCAGCACCTGATGAACGATCAATGGCAGAACAAAACAATGCTATTTCATCTTCAAACACTCTTTCACCCCTACACATAAATTTTTCTCTATTTCCAATTGTGGTAAAAAGCCGTAACCTCACTAGAAAACTTCCATGAACCCACATATGATATGAAAAGTTAGAAACTACATCGTCTTTTGCGCATAAAAAGTATTTTCCCAATCAAAAGGAAGAGTGATCACATATTTCCCCTCAATTCAAATTCTCAAAATTAGAAAGTCATAAGACCATAAATCCATTTCCATTTCCAACACCACAAAGGCAAAGCATCACCTTTGCCATCAGACCATAAATCCATTTCCGTCCTCGCAACAAGCCGGCGCTGAGATTGGTGGCCGCCGCCACCGAGTCCAGAGTATCGTTCTGGCCCGTAATCCTCGGAAACCGCGCGGTCCCCACAAGAGCAATTGACGGTGACATTCAAGGTCCCCGAATCAGGAATATGAACGCTCGCCACCTTGACGGAGGTGTCGCCGGACTGAGAAAACTCTCCATTGATGCAGTCGCAGGGGATCTGGTGCCCCACTGCACGCTGTCCTTGTTGGATTGTAGGGCTCGGGTGCGATAACGTCGCCGATGAAGGTCAAATGTCAACCCTTTGACTTCCTTTTAGCCTGTATTTATTTTCTCTGTCTTCCTTCTAAATTTAGAGTATTTGGTATTTTTAATTCTTCAAAAAATATTATTCATGTCATAGCCAATCAGGTTGTGATGTGTATCTCTCAAATTGATTTTAATTAATATTGAGTGAGCGAATAAACAGCTGTAGTATTGTAGAAGAATGATTTATATACACAGATGTGATGAAGATTAAGAGTTTTCGGGGATAGAAATAGGTTAGTGATGATTTTTCAGTTCAAGTTGAACTTACTAATGAACGTGTCGAGCTCGTGTTCAATATTTGAAGGTTCACGAGACTCGAAACCGACTCATTTATTATTATTTTTAGGCAGTTTCAATTACTTCAAGGAAGAGACATCCCATGATTAAGCAACTTTTAAACATCTTAGATTCCATGGAGAAACTTAACTAGTTGCCTGATTGCAGTAGTTTAGATTGATCTTACTTGGTTGCAGGTGGGATTTGCCCGATATGGAGCACTCAGTTTTAGCATCAACTGCTAATGCCAAGCGTCAAGACAAGGAGATTTATGTTAATCCAGAGAAGCTGAAAGCCTTCTCGCAAAGTAAGTCCTGTTTATTTACTGATTATTTTGTGTATTCTTGACGTGTTTCATTTGTTATGGAGCTTATAGTTCATTGATGAAGTTAGGCTCAGCTCAGTAATGATTTCAGAGAAAAGTTCCTTCCCATTCTCAGATACAATGAAGAAACAGTTTGTAATATAGGGGTTCTCTGCATTTCTAATCATTAAGTAGTAGATAGTATAATCTCTTATAATCTTCAAGCCAAATGGCAAGATTGTTGGAGGAGAATCAATATATTGTTTATGTGAATTTGATCCACGAAGAAAGAATGTGGGACTCATTATTCATTTGCAAAGTTATACTCGTACTTCACAGCCTAACAGCTTGTATAAGTATAACTAGTTTTCCCTGGTAGTGTCATGTCGGAATTATATCATGCAACTAATTGAAAAATAAAATGGTATTGAGAACATCTGAAAGTGGATGATTGTGTCATTTGAGATAGTCTCTTTGCGCAGGTTAAATAGTTATGTTTAGCATTGTTATTTTCTTGGTGGTATAATTCTTGTTGCTCTTAAATGTTTGACATAGATACCCCACAAACCAAATTTTTTTATGGATTATTGATAAGGAAAATCGAAAGGAAAAAGTAAAGAACAATAGAGGTTCTGCCTTGTTGCTTGGAATGGCTGTCTCCAAACTTGAGCTTCATGCTGGAAGTGTGGAATTTTC